>JACDJE010000035.1:1805009-2037171 GCA_016647715.1 Pavo muticus | reverse complement strand
AAAAAAAAAAAAAAAAAAGGTGATACGGTAGCAAATGACGGGTTAATTTGCCATTGCCTGTTTAGCTCCAAAATCACCTACATAAAGTAGAATTCAGATCTACAGGGCTGCTCCGAAAGTAATGCATTTTATTTTACTATGTTTGCCCACAACATCAGAGGAAGATATTGTTGGTGTGGCAGTAGAGGATGACCCATACCACCAATACTCCATTATATTTTGTTGTCATGTGACAGATGGCCGCAGAGGGGCAGTCTGACAGAACGGTGTCTGACACGGAGATGCATATGAAGCAAAGGGATTGAATTCCTCATAGTAGATCTGAATAATGTGCTTTATGTTCAAAGTATTTTAACATAACTTTACATTTTAGATCTCACTTCCCAAAATATGAATACATGGATTTTTTAAAATAGATTTTTAAGCCAAGAGTTTTGTAAATGCAGTCATTTTGATACAACAGTTTTCTGGATTATTTTTCTACCTCGTTTTTATATCACAGCTAGAACTTTAAACAGCTTTATGAATACTGACCACATAGATATTGCTTGAAGGACCAAGAGCTATCTTGTGCTCAGACTAAGACTGTAAACATGGTGCACACAGTGCTTCAGGTGTCCCAAAAGACTGCTTTCTCATTCCAGTTTTTCCAGCATTAATTGTTAGTATTAAGCAAATATTCCAAGCTTCTGGCTTGTTTCAAGCTTATTTCACCAGGTAGGAAAACCTCCTGGAAGTCCAAAAGAGAAAAAAAACAAACAAACAGTAGATAGGACAGTAAATTACTTCAGAGCAATTGTCCCCTGGAACAGAAGGGATATGAATAGAAAAAAAGATATCTCACTGCTTCCCACTTCTTCTTATACGCTTCATTTTATAAAACCACTGGACCTAATTGTTTTTAATGCTCTGTTTTCTCTTTTTAGCTCCTGCTGAACAGGAAACAATTCACTTTTAGTCCACATATTTTTTTCTCATTTCAAGGCAAAAAATTTAGAGTCCATCACTTTGAATTTATTAATTCATACACTGCAGATGGCTTTTGCCTTTTCTGTTTTCATTTGACTGCTTCCTTCTCCTTTTTCATCCCTCCCTATGCTTCCCTGATTTTCAAAGGTGACATATACACACACTCAAATCTCATAAAGTAATGTCTAAATCCACTGTAAATCACATAAGCCCTTCTCCTGTCACATGTACCAGAAATTTTAATTCAACAGGTTAAATGTCATATACAATACACAGAATATATTTTCTATCAGCTAAATATTCAAAGACTATGATGATATAGTGTTGTCCCTATAAACTACTACTCCTCAAAATAAAACGTATAAAATGAAAGCTACAGGCACTTGAGTTAAATTTCTTAATTTGCACATACAAAGACTAAAAATGATTAAATATTAGTATGTTAGCACTTCGAGGGGCTTCTTAGGGACGTTACAGTTCCTGAGCTTCCATCTTGTTCAGTCTAAAATAGGATTTAGAAGTTTTTATTAGAATTTAGATGGCTTGAAAATCTCCATATATGAGTTGTACTTTTAGTGATTCATTCCATGAATTTCCTGTTTAATTTTTATGTGACACTTGATCTTCCTGTTTTGATCGGATAATGTAAATTTCCAATGGAGATTAAACACAAATGAGTATGAAATTGATTTATTATGGTAAGAGAAAATGAGGTCCATCTTTTCTTTTCTTTTCTTTTCTACCCCCACCCAAACTAAGACTGTCTGATGAAGGTTTTTTTTTCCTTTTTGTAGTATTTTCCAAAGAAAATTTAGAGCACAGTTTTCAATTACACATTGGAAGTTACCTGAAACATTGTTCCAAACTTGTTTAATTTCATGTGCAGAAGATAATTGTTTGAATAGTTTAACATCTATAATTACATTGTTGTGAAGCCAACATATTGTCTGACATGATTCCTTCAGAATTCAAACTCATTATCAATTTAATAGAGAAACTGGGAAACAACGTCTGTCAAACTCTGTCACGTCTCTACATTGGAATACTTATTCTAAACATGTTATGCAGAGTACCATTGTAAATGTAGATGCAGAAAATTTTTTTCAGTATCACTCTCAGATGCAGTCTTATTGCCACACAGAGCTGGTTCATCCACAAAACAGTATGCTTAGCTTCACATTCTGAAACAATTCAAAAGAATCAAAGCTCCTTGATACACACATAAAAGCTGACCCTGCAGATCCTATGCTTCTGTACAGTCAAAACCATTTCCTCTGCCTGGATTTATGCATCACAAAAATTTAGAAAACTGTGTTTTGCCTACAGAACAACGTTGAATGGTGAGCTACTGCCAGCTGCACCATTCCATCTCAGCTGATTAAAGACCATACCTAGAATGGCAAGAAAATTCAGTACCTGCATCATACTGTTTTTGTCTCCCAACAGAGTGAAAAAAATCTTCCCTTCTTAGCACATATTCCACCACCAATGCAGATGCACATGTACATGAGACGATGCACCCTGAAACAACTGCTAGTATTTATGCCTCTAACATCACATTTTCTAAAATACTCAGAAATACTATACTTTTGTCAAAGATGTTTAAGCAGAAATTCCATCAGTTACACAGGAGTCAGCATGCACTTTACCTTAAGTGAACAATAGGAAACACAGTGTCATGAGGATTGCTGGTCTTATAACCTGTTGCGTTAGAAGATGTTATTTAGCCCAGAAACCTATAACATCAGTGGATAGACCCACAAACCCAAGCTATTCATATATAAACTGAGTGTACTCAGTCCCTGTTGTAATTTTAGGTGGAGTTTCCATGTTACATCCAAGAAAACAGGAAGAAAAGAGATACAACTTGCATGGAGAGCCAACCTGTGAAACTGGCACTTGCCTTAGCCAATTTATTTTTTCTCTTGACTTAATTCCATTAACTCAATCACTAATAGACCACTGACAGATAAGATCACACAGTTTCCATCCCTTTGAATGCTACCTACAGAAATTTGAAAAGGCTGCATTAATACTATAAAGTACAATGGCTTTTGATGAAAAATAATCTGGCAAATTTACTTCTGCAGCAAACTCCCCTGCCTACTGTTCAAACAAGAAAATACTGCTAGGAAATATTAAGTTTTAAAGAGCAGCTACAACAGTGGGCACAGTATTTATACTTCTTGGAACAAAGTGTTGGAATCAATACTGTCATTTCTAAATGCAAAAGACTTGTATTGAAAAAGAAATGAGAATGCAAGTACAACCCCCACCCCCCCAGAATACACTCCTTAATCTCCTTGCTGGTTTTTAAAAGGGTTTCAGATTCTCTCTCTTAACATTCACCAAAGTTAGGCCAGAAGAAGTCAAAGTAATTTAGATCCAATCTCTTTTCAAAAATGAAATGAACAGAAGTTTTATTAAAAGGAAATGAAGAGGAAATTGAACTTTCATATTTCATGGTGCAATTGTGATGACAGAAAACAATATTCGTCGACAGAAGTTCAGAAGATATTTATACGTCTGTGCCGCCACACAGGGGGAGTTGTGTCACAATAGAGGGCAGGTAATTTTTAAAAATATAATGGTGCTGCAAGTCAGATTACTTGATGGCTATTCCAATCAAGTTCAGAATATAAAACTTTTTACATTCTTATGGCCAAGAATGAGAAACAAATTGAAATGTGTAAATTATGAGGAATTTTCACTGGAGATGCTTATGGGTAATGCAAATTTCATCTGTATAAAAGCTGCACAGTGCTGTATTCTATGCCATATAAAATTAAATCGCTTAAACTGAAATCGTAAGTCTGTGGAAGACAGGTAATATAATGGAAATGTCATAATTCTGCTGTGCTGAACAGCTAGGATGAAAAGAAGAAAATGTAGAGATACAGGTGTGAATTACAGTGTGTCACCACAGAAGAAAAAAAGAGAGATTTGCATTTAGTCTTAAAATTTAATGGTTCCATAGCTAATCCAACTGTAAGGAAAGCAATGGCTTGAGAAGATGACTCATGTTCAGAGGCTTCTCCTTGTGGGCGAGAGCTCCATACTCTCCTCTGACTAAGCACACAGTTAAGTTCATCTGCAGTTTATATACACTCTATAAGATACTGCTGCTAATAATCCTTATATACTACAGTGGATACTTAGGCACAAATTTTCCGAAACACCCAATAATTTTGATCCCTACCACTTCAGGCTACTGACTGAAGTATTTTTTAGAAGCAGTACAAGGTAGGTGACTGGGGAAAAAGGGATCTGCATGACTCAGTCTGGGCCACTTCAAAATAAACATCTGAGAAGACTGTCAACCTACAGATAAATGTAAGCCACAGTTTTTTTTCCTCCTACTTCAAAGTAGCACAGCCAAAGAATGCTCAAATAAAACAAGAGAAAGGAATGACATTTCATTCTCCTACTTTTTTGTGATGCACTTGCAGGTAAACCACTTAGCTTAAAAAATAATCATTTTAAATTTTCCTACTGAGGGGGAAAAAGAAGTTCAAAGATAATGTTTTCCATAGCCTTAATACTACAATATTGTCTAATAAAGGTTAAAAATATTCTTTAATGAGAGAAGAGAGAAACTTACTCTATGACTCACACAATTCAGTAGAAAATACTGCACTCTCTAATGCACATGTATAACACCATTATAGCTGACAGAGAGAAAGAATCTATATGCAATGAAGGTTTACCATTGCAAACAGATCTTACTACTTCAATTTATAGCGTGCACCTTGAAAGAGCTTTTTATAGTTATCATAATGTTTTCCAAATACGTGAAATATTTCTAATAAGCTTGTGCTGAAAAGAAATAGCTATCTACTTCGTAACTGTTTCAATTCTTATAGTAGTCAGGAGTATCTGACAGTCAACGGTGAATAATGTCAAGAAAGAATTGTATTTTTCACCAGCTGTTGGTCATGACGTTACACATAAAATTGCTACATAACAGTATAAGTATTCCTTGACACAGTTGTGGGTTAATTACCTTTTATGAGCACTATGAAAATGCTGGAAACTGATGCATCAGCTGTTACACTGATTTGTCCATTTAGTAGATGATTTTGATTAATAGAGAACGTGAAGAATCACATCAAAAATTAACACTCAAGACTTCCAGAGTAGGCCATATAAGCAGATCAGAACATGATCACCTCTGAAAATAACCAGATTGACACAAATTAATAAAAATACTTTTAAAGATTATGTGAAAAGGAAATTAACCTGGAGAAGTGGAAGCACTTCTATTGCAAATTATTTTGAAACAAATGACAAGAGTGGGAATAGACTTTCAAGTTCTTTCAGATGTGAAAGAACATCACATGCAGCATGGTCAAACATTGTAAAACCATCAGACATCATTTGTCAATTGCAGTTTTCTGAGGACTCTGAAAAATTTCCATAAAAGAATGAATTTCCACATACTGCTCTGAATTGTGAGCACACCAGCTTAAAAGAATATTTTTCAAATTTAATTTCATTTCCATGTGAGAATCCTGCATGTTCAGACTAAGTTTATTTAGCAATGAACTTTATTTTCCCATTGAATCTTTAAGTGATGTTATCTTAGACATAGTATTTACAGAAGTATACGATGGAGTTTAGGGTAATATGGGAATTTTGACCAGAATGAGGATAATTAAGTGATTGTCCTGCAGTGTTTGTCAGCGAATGTTATAGAGCTGCTGTAAAATGACAAGGCTCCTTACTAAGCTCTTTTTCATGCAAAGCTTTCAAAATACTCAGATACATACACTCAGAGGCAGGAAGTAAAAATAAAAACATATAAAAGATTTAACAAGGATTTAAACACTCCCTACATTATTAAGAAAGAGACCACATACTAAATTCCCCTAATATGTAATTAATTCCAAGCATGAGGAATGTCTTTAACATCTCAGTCAAGGTTTTTCTATTTGTAAATTATGAGGTGTTCAGCATTCTCTGGGGATTGAGCTTTTAATCACACAGATGTCCATTATGAATTCTCTGTTTGCTTAGTAGTATAATAGGAGAACTCACAGCATCTTTGTGCTATAATAAATCTGCAAGCTCAGACAGAATGCTCGTGATCGCCTTCTAAATTCTTTCAAGGTCATTCTACATGATTTCATGCTACATAACATCCTTTCTCAGTCCATTTCACACTGAGAAAAGATCATGATAAACATTGATTTTTCCCTGCTGGTGTACCTGAATTCCACCACGTTCCCCTCCCCCCACACTCTGATACACCATTTTCAACTCATTTGATTCTAAGCTGCTGTGTAGACACCTTAAAATTCAAAAACCAATTTGGATAAGGGAAAAGAAGCTGCATTTGAAGAATAGACTAAAAAAAAAAGAGAGAGAAGAAAGCAGTTACTTCAAGTAGGAAAGCTGGTAATGGAAATAGATCAAAAAAACCCTAAAATAAAAGAACTCCACAAAACTACACACCAACAACCCAGGAGCGGAACCAATAAAATATGTGGGGTAAAAAAATTCTCTGAACAAAGTATTACTTAAAATATGCTCCAAAACCTTGTTTTGCAAATGCACATAGAAACGCAGTTCAAGTCATTGCAGACTGTAAATGTTAATACAGGTGGTGAAAATTTAGTCTCAGAGTTTGACATGTCTGGGTTAGGACACGTCCTTCACGAATTATTCACCATCAGAAAAAAGATACAAATGCCTGCAAGAGCATATTCTCAGACCTAGATGTGGTTCCTCAAGCGTTCTGGCATGAAAGGAGTGCAGAAGGTGCTAATAATACTTTTCTCTTGAGAAAGAAAGAGGATTCCTAAAAGAAATATTCACAGGCACAGGCAAAAATTAGCCGTCTGATTTCTACTGAATCTTATTGCCTCAGGTGACTCATTATCTCAATGACTGTCTGTGTAGAGATTTAAGATTAATGGATTAAATTCCCAAAATTCTTGGTGAATTTATTAGCTAATACGATACTGGTTTGCCATTTGATTAAAAACGGTTGAGAGCCCATTATAAAGACCAGAGTTACCTTTGTGTAGCCTCAATACCCCTTCCTGACTGCTTAGGATGGACAGGGACAGCATCACTTCCCTAGAAGTGCCTCTCACGTTGGCTGTGATTTAACAGATTATTTTCACTTAGTGCTACCAAAAGTCTGGAGTTTTCTTCTTTTCTATCCAGAAACCCTGTTTGGGTAGAATTTTAAATCCTCAAAATAGTCAAAATGCTACTCTGTATACTGTGCAGTATATTTGCTTTCTAACCAAACAGAAGTGAATACAATTGCTGTTAATCAAGCAAGATACCAATTTGGTTTGCAACAATGTGCCATAGCAATTAATATTTATCCTTTGAGCTTATCTCATGATTTGACTGTACACAAACAACAGTACAAGGCTGTGTCCCCAATGAAAAGTGATCAATTTTCTATTGATTTCCAAAACATACCAACAAACAAAACACTCTTTTTAAAGAGCTTTAAGCTGAAAACAGCACACCAGAGAAGACAGATCTGGGGCTTCGATATGACAAATTTATACAATGACAGTAGGAAATCCTAACTCTGCCAGCCACATGCTAAAATTCAGCTCAGTGTATTACACACTTCAGAGAGCTGAAATCTGAGAGGGCTTCTGGGTGCTGAGAGCATACTCAATGAGTTGATGCGTGCAAAGAGTGCTGGAGCATCCCGGTATAACAGCGTGAATTTAGGGATGGCCGCATTGTTATAGGTGGTTCAAGATCAGGTTGGGTGGGGCCATGAGCAGACTGATCTAGTGGGTGGCAACCCAGTTCACACAGGGAGCTGGAGCTCAATGATCTTTCAAGGTCTCTACCAACAAAAGCCATTTGATGATTCCCTGAATTTGGCTATAGCGATGATGGCTGATCCATGACTTCCCCTGTCTAAATAACCCAGGAAATCCTATTTACACTCACACTAACTTCAATATAAATAAAGCCATGCTAACAACAACAAAAAAATGTATTTAGCTCTGAACCATCTTTGTGAGAGAATTGTTTTTCATATTTTAAACTAGATTAAAACAAACAAACAAACAAACCAACCAAGCAGAGGTACAAGACAGGGAAGGGTTAGCATGAAAGGAGATGATCTAACAAGCTTGTCCTACTTTGCTATCTTTAAGAACTTCTGGACCCAATTTTTAAAACATGAATGCTTGAATTAAAACTGTGATTGAAAACAGCAGCAGTACACATATGGACCAAGTCATCAAAATACCTATGTACTGTTGAAAATCAAAAATGATTTCTACTAGTCATTAATCTGACCCAGCACATTCTTTATTGGGAATATCCATTAGTCCTGCTAAGGTTAAAGCAGTACTTACAAGAGCATTTATAAGACAAACAAATCCACTGAATGATTTGAGATCACAATTACAGAATAAATGCCATCCCTGAAAATTTTAGTAAAAAGGATTCACTTTTTAGTTACTCTTTTGGCATTTTTTGCTATTGTTGTTCTTGAGTTTAATCTCGGGAGGAGTGAATGCTTTGCAACTGCAGCACTCAGCAGGTTCACTTTTCCAAGGTTTTTCAGCTTCCCTGACCTGGAATTATGGGACAGACTTCTGCTTCAGTAGAAATGAAAGGGGAGGGATGCATAGTATCATATGTGGACAAATCTATACCAATAACTACATCAATCTACATTACAAATCAACATCAGAAACAGACTCTGTTTTGACAGAGATGCATTAAATAGCTCTACGCTAAAGTTTAGCATCAGAATATGTATATTCTGAGATAAAGTTCTGCATACATGAACAAACAATGTTATGTTCAGAACCTGAGTTTTCATTCTCAATTAAGTCTTCAGATGTGTCAGTTGTCTTAAACTGATTTACACTTTGGCACTGCTACCGATGCATGCAGAATCCCCATCAATTTACATACTGATGCTTTAACTTTTTTCCCCCAGATCTGAAACAGTGGAGTCTTGGCAGGTATATGATTCAGATTCTCAAATTTTATGCATCAGAGGGCAAATACTGGTGGCCTCATGAGGCAGTAAAGATGGGGTTTGCAAAATTAAGCCCTATCCTAACAACTTTAGTTCAGTTAAACCTTTCATAATAGTACGAATCTCCAAAAGTTTTAAGGGCTAAAAAAATTAAATGGCTCCCAGGAGAATTAATTGAAGCAATAGCAAGTAATAAGACCACCAGCCCCAGGGAAATTCAGCAAGTTTTTGGTGTTCAGGGATTTAACAGGCCCCTGTATCGAGCACACAAAGAATAGGATGTAATTTTCCAAAGCTGCAGTAAAATTCAAAGTGAAAACTCAACAACATTAAAAAACATGAAGCAGTTCCTGTTGCAGAGAAGCAGGTATCTCTTCAAATAGCTTTGAGAAATCAAGTAAAAAATGTGCTTCTACGGGCCATCCTTTGCCATGAACAGATGCAACACCCTCACATCACTCAGTCACTTCTACCAAATGTCTTTGAGATAAGCAGCTTGAGCAATTGTCATACAACTTTGATGATGTATGAGTGCAATTGGAAATACACCACTGCCTTTTGCAATTATTTTGTATTCTTTTTGGTATAACTTCTGTTCCAGTCTAATCTCAGTTCCAGTCTCCTTCTAAGACTGCTCTCTCAGGTGCTTATCAGAATATACTCTACCATTTGAAACATTCACTTCCTTCACTTATCTTTGATATAAAGATCTGTGGCTTTCTACAGTGACCAGTACAAAGAGCAGATCATGCTGGTGCTATGACAACAGAAAAATGAATATTATTACTAATACATCTCGGTTATATATGAGAGAATGTTGTCTAGGATCAGCATGAGTGCAACAACACATATGATACACAACCAACACTTGCTCTAGGCAACAAATGCTCATGGCCAGCCATCTGTATTATCATGTCTGAAAAAAACAATTTTGCAGTGATACAGTGAAGTTTCCTGTAACTGACAAAGGTTTTCTAATTTCTAAATGAAGGAACATGCAGAACAAGAAATTATATCTATAACTGCTCTTCAAACAGCATAAAGTTTGGGGATACTGACGTCGGGCAAAAAGATATGGTGTAAAAGTGTCTGGTTGTAAAACCCAGCTCCAGATGACCATCTACGTTTATAGCAATGTTCACTTTTTGGGTAGCAGTATAGATGTAGAGCCTGTTTAGATCCTTGCTTATTTTATTTCTGAGAGTTAAGAATTGTAACATTATATAAATGACACCTCTTAGGCTCTTAAATCACTTTCCTGTCTATAATAGATGTAATAAATGTTTCCTATTCCAGTACTACAAAAAATGGTTTAGGCGATTTTATCCATTTGGCAGTGGAACTCGCTTGACCATGATGTATGGCACACTTGTTATTTATTTGCAGAGGCTAGAAGGCAAATGCACTATACAAGAATAGTCCTTTAATGTAAAGCATTAAATTAAATGCTCAGCCTCAGGACTTGGACTGCCAATAGAAGTAAACGGATGCTCAAAATAACACAGGAGCTGTTACTATTTAAAAATATGCTATTTGCTTTAAATTTTGTTACTTAACAGCAGATTTCCACCCTATTCCCTTTCCTTCAGTGTTACAGACCATGTACTTCCCATGCGGATTTACATGCTAGGAGTAACACACATCTCATTTTAGATATACATCAGATCATATTCTTCAGTATTTTAACATCTGAAACTTCAGCACTTCTGCTGCTGATAATTCAATGGCTTTTTTTCATACTGTATTTTCAATTTTTACAATTTTAAATGGTCTCACTCACGATATCAGTAATGCTTCCCCCCCTCACACGGAGCGCAGGATGAAGGACAGAAAGGATAAGGTTCCAATTTTAAAGACCACCTTGCTCAACTTACCCATGTAAGGACTACAACAGCTTCAGAACATTGTTGTTCCAGGAATGACTCAGCCCTTGACAGATTTCAACAGATTCTTCAAGAGTATCACCTAAAGTGCAATTCTTTCCAACCCAGTTGACAGCTAGCAATAATCTGCTCCACCCAAATTATCTTGGAACCAAAATCAAACCTAAGCGTTCTCAGCTCACAAATCACAGAAAAAATATCACATCTGTTCTCATCCCCTAAAAAATCCAAATCATTTTTCATCACCTGGCTTTAGTATCATTTATAGGGCCTTTAAAGACTGTCAGGGGAGTCCAGCAAGTAGCAAATCGAAGTCTAGCACTGTAGAGAGAACTGTGATACTTAACAAAAAGGAAAAAACAAAAGCAACAAACCCAACCCACCCAAAACCAGAACACTTACAGATCCCTCTGGAAGAGCATAAATTAGTATTTTTCTCTTTATTGCTTTGCAGGTCAGGACAAAACCATTGAAGTAAACAGTTCCAACACTAAGACTTAGATAAAGGAAATACATTCTCAAGATCATGTTCTTTCAAAAATACTTTTCAAGCTATAGAATTAAAAAAACAGCACACAAAGAAACACAAAATCCCAAACATGCAAATAAATCTGTTTATAATGCCAAGCACTATCTTATGAAATAGTTAAAAAAAAAAAAAAATAGATTCACTGTACAGCAACATATTTTTAAACTCAGTTATCTGCTCTTGTTATCATCTAACGATTATCACCAGGTAGAGCTCACGTTCTCTGGATGTGATTCTGAAGCAAGCCTACCTAGCAATTATCACTCTGCTCCTAAAATACATGCATATTAACAAGAAACCTGAAACATTAACACAAAGCCATTATCTTCCTAAGCCTGTCAGCTGAAAAAGCAAAGTTTGATTTTTTTTTTTTTCTTGTAAAAAGCAGCAACAAAAACATAAAGGTTTTCTAGTTTCTGTTCAGAAAGAAATGACTGCAGAAATTTTGGCTCTGTCAATTTTTCCTATACTTGAAATAAAATCTACTAAATGTTGCAATGACTGATTTGAGACGCATCTATGTTGATGCAGATGTTATGGAAGTTTCCTACTGTCAACTGCATGTCTGACTACTCTAGTAAATACAGTAAAAAATCTACAGCTAACAAGACTTCCAATAGAAACAAAAGGAGAAAAAAAAACCCAAAGCACTACAGATCTCTCCTTCTAAAATGCTTCTTTTTGTGACTAATTCTAATGCAGTGATGAGCAACAGCAACTTGAGGAAGTTTTGAGGAAGGAGATCATCTTTTTATAAGGCTGAATTTCAAAATTTCCTAGGAGGGACGCAGATGACACCATGGACTCTAACCCTTTGGGAATTACTTCTTGGACTAATTACAAATCAGACAAAAGGGATAAATGAAGGCAAACATAATATTTGTTCCACCTTGTGGCTAAAATGAAGACCTAATATTCAAATTTCACAGCATCTTCTTACTCCTACTCTCCTTTTCCCAGTGGTACTACAGAGCAGTTTTCCACCATGTTTAGGGATTCAGGAAGGAGGAGGTGGACAGTCTCAGATATGAGCCCAGAACAAGCAGATGCAAAAGTGAAATCCTGGTGACCTGGACATCACACAAATCACACCAAAGAGATTAACAGTGCAAATTCATGCCGATAGTTAACAGAGAGAGGATGGCAGCTTCAGATACTGTAGGAGTAATTCAGGTAATAAACTGGGGAAGATACAAAGCGCAAAAAAGAAAAGTGAACACTGATCATAGTGATCAGTGGTTTGGAAACTCTACTCTGCTGCCTGTCAGGGGAAGACCTAGAGTGCATCAGAGTTTGCCTTGCTGGAGGATGGCTGTTCTTTCAGATTGACTCACTCAACTTGTGGGTGAATTTCTCAGCTGAACCCTAAATAAAATGTCATTTATCAGCTCTTAGAGAGTGCATTTAAATGGAACAAATCACCAGCACAGCAAACAAAAGTGAACTCAAACGTTTACCATAGAAAAATCATTAAAACCATCCTCTCAATCAAACATCTTGGAAGGCAACAGGATGTTGCACCATGACAGATGACGGACAGAAGAAACACAAAGCTGATATATATTCACTACAGTAAATCCTCAGTTACGTGTTATTCAGAATATTAACTAAAATCTGTCCACTGCATCGAGAATAGCTCAGGAAATTTGATCAATAGCCTTTTTTTCCTCCCCCCCCACTATTATTTCTTAAAAATGTATTTAAAAAATTGATTTATTTTTTCTGATTATAAGATATTTAATTCACTTCTCTTATCTTGTCAGGACACTTAAAAAAGAAAACATTATTGCTTTACATACTGTTCTTCTCCATTTCTTTTCCAAAGCGATGGAAAGGTGTTGATAATATTCAGGATAGCTCAGGGTAACATTAAGTTTTAAGTCTGAATCAGGTTTGATTTCAGTAACGCCATAGTTCCTCAAGCAGTTCTCATGCAAATACTTCAAAATTACCACTCGCTGGTAATTACATTGCTTAAATCCATATCTAATAACATTTCTGCTGCAAATAATGGAAAAAAAATCGAGTTAGAAAGCTGCTGATCTTGTAATACCTTGCCAAATTGAATGGCAGAATTCTTATGGGAAGTTGGGTATTCTTTAAAATTTCTGCCAATTTCTGCAGACTTCCCTTTTTCCAAATCTACCTTAAAATACTCTTAGATTTAGAGTCAGGCAGACTCAGACAGAGTTAAATTTGAGGATGAAAATCGAATTGTGCAGTATGGAAGGCTTTCATTTATTTCCGTGTTACTTCTTTAAATTTTTATGATCTCAATATATCTGAAGAGACTGTTTACGCAGTAGAACTCCTACTATGCTTTCTGCCATAACCCGCTCATGTGTTTTCTTTAATCTCAAGCGTTGCTGCAGAATTAAAACATTTTTCCTCTCTATGTGAAGAGAATGGGACAGAAACAATTAGGTAAGGAAAGGAAAGAGTGGTGCCTCAATTCTGGTTCATTTTGGTCTACATTTTAGGAGAAAATCTTAATGCAATTTCCAGATGTCAGCTTAGACCTATCTACTGATCCATCTGAATAAGGCAAGTGGACAGCACCTTTGCTACTGCCTTTAATAGGGGAGGTGCGAAGAATTACACTCCTGCCATCTCTTATTGCTGCAGAATGGGGAGTCTGGGAGAAAACTAATTACTTCAGGTGCATTATAAGGTTAAATTAAAATTTAATGTACAAAATGTTAGCAATGACATGGGATTCTTAATGGTGAACATGAAAAAATATTAGAAAATCAGAAAAGGAAAAGGAGATATGGAAGGGAAACTTCTTTCCTAGCAAATCCATTATATACTTGCAAGCATTACTAAACAACATGTTCACCTTCTAAAAGCAACAAACTCAAGGGTCTACCATGAAATAGGCTGTTTCATTCGAGATGGTTAAAGCTGGCCTACAGAGCAATAAGAGAACACAGCGAGCAGTCAGTGCTAACGATGGCACACCATATTTATAGACTAAAGGTCAAGCAATGAATTTCAATTATAGAGCGTCAGGATGCCCAAATGTATGTACCTGATAACAAGCCTAAAGCACCACGCTTCTGCAGATTTCTTCTTTAGAATTTGAATAAAGCCTTTTGGCCTTTAGCACTGATTTTTTTTTTTTTTTTAATTATATTTGCTTTTTAGAAAGGGGAACCAAGTAGATGTAATCCTTTATAAGAGACTCCATCTTCTGTTCCCTTCAAGAGAAATTGTTTTCAAGGTAAATGAAGCATAATTATAAAACATGGATAGTTATGCAATTTAACAACAACAAAAAAGCAAAATTCTCAAACTCCCTCCTCGCTTTATATGTGCCTAATCCCAAAAATATCTATTTCTTTTCCTTTCAATATAGCATTTATTAAAATATATTTTTAGTTAGAATTAGCAACTCTAATGACACATTTTGTTAATTTAAACCAAACGTCATCATTCTAATTTAATATTTAAACCAATCAAACATTAATTATAGAAAAACTAAAATGTTGGTCTTGACTGCTGAAAACTTTGTCATGGTCTTTGTAAAATTTTCATTTACATCAATTCTTCCATTAATAATTCTGTCACTCTGTTCCCCCAAATCAGGAAAAATTAGTTCTATACATAAGTCTACTTTTAATTACTTAATTTAGATTTTGATCCTCCTTTGTTTTTACCTTAATCTTATCTAACAATTGGTGTTCAGTTAATATTTGTTATGATTTATGTTTCCCTGTTTCTTTTCCACTTTCTTTTCCTGCTTAGTCCCATGAATTTATACCAGGCAATTAAATGTTTTCAACAGACAAAATTTCATGACACACTGAAGTTATTACCCTTTACGAAAATCTGGTTGTATAAACACAAACTTTGTCTGAAACTGGGGAAAGGTCATCAGAATTCCACCTCTCCAGTCTGACAATAATAAATCTTTTACTTTAGACTATATTGAATTTTCACTATGTTTTGAAAGCAGTTCAAAAGATGAAGTCTAAATAAAACACCTTACAATGAGGGAACTGATGTGATTTGTATATGATGGAGACCCAAATCTGGGTTTTTTTTTTGGGAGGGGGGCAGCCATTTTGCAAAAAATTTCTCTAATAGTAGAAAAATACACAGTAGTACTGTTCTTATTTTAATTCTAATTTGGCAATATTAAAATGTCACAAACATGTCACTGCTGTGCTACTGATAAGGGTTTCCACTGGGACAAGAGAGGGCACAACACTGTTGTACAAGTGGAATGCCATTAGTGATTTCATTAATAATATAAGTCAGAAGAGAATTTCTTTTCCATCTACCAGAGCTGTTTGGCTTCTCCAGGATTAACAGCAGCCAACTACAATGCTATAAAGCCATTCCTTACAGTAGGATTGTGCTTTAAATTGTCACATCAAACCATCAGTACAATCCTTCCTCACACAGAGCCTTCCAGATTGATAATGCTTATCTTCTGCTTGTAACTGTTGATCTTACTTGATATTTATTTTGCATAGTCCTGAAGAAAGTCTTTGTGATTATTCACACATGCAGTTCAATTTATTTATTTCACTAGAAATACTACTACATGGTGTAATATTCTTATCTGAATAACTGTTCCACACTTACTAATTAAAATCCAAAACATGCTAAGTAACATTAAGGTTCAAATATTTCCTCCTCTGCATTACAAGAGTAGGTGGTTTTGATTGTTCATAAAAAATGTGGATATAGCTAGAAACTATTAGATTAATTCATACTATGGCAATACTCCTCCCCCTCCAAATTCTCTGAATTAAAAGCAAGAAAAAAATCTATTTCAATGAATTATTTACAGCTCTGACCTTTTACACTAGATATCTGAATACCCACAATTACTATAAGAACCCTAGCTGAATATTTAAAACTTTACTTAGTATATATTACACATTTAAATACATCAACTTGTCCAATAAATTGATGAAAAACGACATGCCAATTTAATAAGGCAGGTTCACAAAGACTGTAATCTCAAAATATTAGTGAATTAAGCAGTCATTTACTGTGATTTCTCTGCCCACATGAGCAGCAAAACTGAGCATGTGAACACTACAGAACAGAAAGTAAAAATCACACAGAGTCTTTCATGGTCTGACTACTATCTCATTAAAAACGATAAATACTATAGCCTGTATCTTTTATTGTCAAGTGTGCCATAAATCTAAAACAAGTAGAAATTTCATGACCCATTCCATCAGTTTTCACTTTGCTACAGGTACAGCAGTAGATAAGCGTCTACACAGCTTTATCCCAGAGTCTCTTTATTGCTCTGGTTGCACAGATGTGTAGCTTCATTTTTTTCTCCCTGCTTTCTTTTCCAAGCTGTGAAACAGATTAATTGTTCTAAGCATATTTTCCACAATACCTCTCTTTTGAGGCACTTATATTAATTTTAACTGGAAAATATATGTCCTTATTTAAAAAAAAGGAGGAAAAAAAAAAAAAAAGGAAACAATATAAACATCATAATCTACCATGCCAAACACTAGGGACACTAGTCACTCTATGAAGGCAGGATGTCGGAGGATGCTGCACTCAAGCGTCAACATAGAGCATCACTGAGGAATCCCCAGTGCCAGCTGATGTAAAATTCAAGATTTTTTTTTTTCCCCACCTAGTTCAGGCCTCAGGAGAGTAACTGAAAACCCATCATTCAAGTATCCCCACTGACCTCAACAGTCCTACCAAGTAAGCTGATTCAACACTTTTTCTTGCATGAAAAATATGTTTGCATTCAAATCATTTCTCAAATGCAAATATGTACTGCGTAAGGAACTGAAGCATAAACCAAAGCAACTCTTGTCATTTGGCTCTTTGTGATAGTTCCACAGAATTGCCATGGCTGTTCTTACAACATTTTGATTCAGGTACGCTGAGATAGTTTGCCAAATCATTCTACTGTCACTGAAGTGAAGCGTTCATTTTCAAGCATTGCAAATACTAATAAGAGAAGGATGCAAGGTGTCTAAGATTCAGTGTGACATCTTCTCTTTAAATAACTGCACACCACAGTTTTCCATACACTATAGTGATAAATGAAGTAGCTGTTTCTTCAGTCCATGAAGAATGGTATTAGAATACACTGATTCCATCAGAAGACCTTATTAGCTACACATTAATAAAACGTGATTCCATTCCATCTGATACTAGGTGTGATGCAGTTACACTGCAAGTATTTGCAAAAGACAAATGTTTCATAATTTGTCACAGGAAGAATTATCCAAAATTCTCAGCTGTGTTTAGGTTTTTGAATGACAGAATATGTTATGCTTTCATTACATCACAACCAAGTAGATGCTTTCTTGCCCAAAGAAGGAATTTGCACATTACCTCAGCTGCAGTGGTATTTCAGTCTCTCCATTGCCTCACTCTGTGTAAGCCTTTCCCAAATCTCTTGAGAATTTATGAAATATGAGAATGAAAATATGTTTATGAAAAACTTGACTAACCCGAAAATAGAAAATCACAGCGTTTAAAGGATAACGTTAGTATAGACCTACACAGCCTATGAGGCTATGAAATACACTGTAACTGGACCACATAATAGCTTACTTCCTTTTTTAAAAACAGTCTTCTGTGATAATAATAGTAAATCAATCATCATCATGAAAAACTGAAGCTAACATAGGTGGATATAACTTTAAATAAATAAAATGAGCTAGGTTCCCATCTCAACCCTCTTTTCTTTACAAGGCATTTTGAGTTCTGCAGTCAAGGGAGAACTGTAGTGCTGGGAACAAAATCAAAATTCATAGTTTAAATCGGAAAAAAAAAAAGGCTGGAAAGGACCTCAAGACATGCACTAATCCTCTTCTATCCCACAATAAACCACAATTATGTCATTCCCAGTAGCTATTTGTCAACTCTGCTCTTAACTATTCCTAAATTTGGAGACTATAACCTCCTGAGGCATTCTATACCAGTGATAGCCTACCCAGCCGTTAGAGTATCTTTTCTCATTATGTCTAGCCTAAACCTCGCTTGTTAATACCATTATACTTATCCTCTCCATGATGGACATAATGGAGTAACATATAGTCTCTCTTCTACAATAATAGTTTTTGAATAATAAAACTAAAACTGTCCCGGTTTTGGTCTTCTTTCCCTTGGGCTAAACAAACTTAATTCATTTATTTTTTATTCAAAAGATACACTCTGATATCTTTTGAAGCTGTCAGAGGGGCTTTCTTCAAATAGCCCACAAGTACATGTCCTTCTTGAAGTGCTGTGCCCCAGATGGGACATATTACTTCAGTCTGGGCTCACTAATGCTAAACAGAGTTGAAATATTACTTCCTCTTCTTACTTGCAGTCCACATAACAATGTGAATTTATACCTCAGCGATGCTGAGACAGGAAATAGATGAAATAACTGCTCTGCAATTACAGACTTATCTGCTATTTTGCTGAGATTTATCCATTTGATTCCAAAGATCAAAAGATATTTTCTTTTTCTCGTACCATGAACTGTTTAGAATTTGTTGGGAAATCGTTCTTTTTCACCTACAAATGAAAAGTTTTTTCTCCTTCCTTTAATTCTGCCCAAAGAGGATACAATAATGCTTAGATGAATTAATTTCATTTATGAGCTACTAGATTCTTATGAATTACCCTCTTAAAAAAAACATAATTATGTACTTGTCTTTTTTGTGTTTTTTTACCTACAAATATAATTCATACTTTTATTCCTAATTGTTTATAGAGACAATCACTGCAATCTCTACAAATATATTAGAAGTAATTTTGTACAGCCTGCTATCCACAGAAGGAATAGAGAATGTGCTGCATTTTAAATCCATGCTATGAATTTTGAAAGCCATTAAAATAGCTTGAATAGATGTTCAAATAACAAAAACACATTAATAAAAAAATATTTTCATCATTCTCATAGGAAATTTATGCCCATAGTCTTTTGTGGCTTGTGTATTATTTAAAAGTGTACAGAAAACAAGAAAGTGTCCCAGGCATCATTACAGTGGCTTGAATATACTTTATGCCATGTTAATTGACTTCACACTTCATCTGGATTTAAACTCAGAATAAGCTAGGCAGAAAACGTGTATATATTTGAGGTAACATTAATTATTCTGAAGTTCTATGCTTGTCTTAGTCAAGGATGAAAGTTCTGGTCAGAAGCTACACTGAGGTTTTCCAACACTTTTCTTACTGTGGTCATGACAGCCTCAACTTTTCTGATGTGACATCTGACAGAAGAATAAATCACCTATGGTGAAGGTATTACTATCTGTAGCTTTTCTGAACACTACGTTAATATCAACACTGAAACAATTTGGATATGCTTTAATACCCAAACCAATAAATGGAAGTCAGGCCATATGTCACAAAATGTGACAATTCCAGATGTGTATGCAGAACTCATTTAACAGTTTTTGGGAACAGATCTAATTTTTTCCCTGTGTTGTCTGTAGAGGGCAGAGCATCCGAGCAACTAGTCCAAGGTATGTAGCTGTGCCTACGCCCAGTTATTCCCAACCATCAATGCCTCTATCAGATCCTTCATTCAGTTTTTCTCTGGCCTTCCCAGGTTAGCGGAATGAGTATAGAACTAGTTCATCTTGTTAATAAACACATTTTTTATCAAGAGCAGTGTAATACTATTTAGAGATTAAATCCTGCAATAAATCAAAAGTAGCTGAAGCATGCCCTTTACCCCCACACTCGAAAACTGACCTGTGTCAACTCAGGCTCCCCCAACATGACACTAATACAAGTGAGTCAGTCACAATGCATTGGAGATGCTGACAATTGCAAAAATTGTAACTAGAAATGCCTTAAATATATACTGAAGCGTACATCATACGTAATGGATTTCACTAAATTTTGCAACAGATATTACATTACCCTTGAAGGTTGACCTGTGGTGCAAGAAGATGATAGACATTCAATTTTAGTGTTGCTGCTTTTAATCAAAGGTTGTCAATCACAACATATTATTTCAACTAAAGTTAAACAGAGGTTTGCCCATGTCAGCAAAAGGTTTCTGGTAATGGACAAGTGTTTCTTGTTGCTTTATTTGCATTTAAGTTCAGGTTTTCATGAAAATGTCCTGCAGTTTTGGACTTTTTGGACTAATGTTCACTTATCACTTCAAAAGTGTGCTGTACACTAATGGAAGAATTTATGAACTAAATCTACCGCAGATAGTAAACTAAAAGATTTTTCTTATTTCTATAAGTTCAGAGTGGGAAAGAAATATTAAAAAACTGTCAGATAAGAATGAGCTTTATAAAAGTTCATGGATTCAAAAGATTTTGCTTCTTTACTTTCTAGAAAGGAAAAGAAAATTAATTAGGGATGCAACGCTCTATGTGAGGTTCACACCATTTGCATACATGAATTTCACTCCAATGGCTTGCAAAGCCTTCTTGGTTTGCTCCAGATGCTCACCACAGTTAGTGTTTAAGAGTTTCCCAGGGGCAGGGATTCCCAGACAACCACTCTTGTAAACACACCAGGAGCGCATGCTCCTGGGTGAAGTCTACATGGGTCAGTAGTCTGGGGATTCCTGGAAAAGTGCATTTCACTTACTGAAAATGCTAATTTAGCATATGTCCATGATAATTACTAGATGTGTCTCAAAAAATGCATGGGGTACAATAGAGTTTTTAATGAGGAGTAAATGAGACAACAGTATTTTCTGGTTAAAAAAAAACAACAAAAAATGAGGCATATTTCACTTGTTTGTTCTATTCTGTCTCAGATACCTTTGGTACAAGCTAAATTATGCAAGCCTTCCAAAGGCCTCATTAACTTTTGATTAGTTATATTATAGTAAAGTGATCTTATTCCAAACAATGGACAACAAAGCACCCTTTGTTTTAAACCCACATCAGTTCTTCAGGTACCTGATATTTTCCAACTCAAGTGTATCAATTAAAACATTCTTCCTCTTACATTAGCATCTGTTTCCAATTAAGTGATCACTATTTAAAAAGTCAACCAAAAAAATTATGTTTTCACTATAGCAAGAATAAAATAGCACGCTGTGTGACTATAAAAAATAAAAATGCTCACACTGCAATAATCTGAAAGGCTGAATTAGGCTGTAGACTGTAGTTATTAAAGGAAGTCATGCAGAAACATGCCCTTTAGCATTGTACTTATTTGAAATTATATTACTCTTTTAAGTGCTTATTTTACCATGTGAATCTTTAAATTAAAAATGGGGCAGTTTAAGGTATATCCTGGAATAGCTTGTTTTCATCTTATTAACCTGCAACCTTTTATTAAATAAGATCAGCCAAGTTCACTAAACAGCTATGCAAAACAGTTGTTCTGTTTGAAATTCATCACCTTGGCTCTCAGTTTGTGCTTTCTTCCTTCCTCAAAGCCTCAGGTTGTTTCCTGCACATTTAGAAATCTATGCAGTATAACCCCAAGAGATCAAGATGAATGGGAGGACAATGCAGTCTGTTCTGGGCTGGGCTGGTGTGCGGTAGCTAAACCTAACCAAGGGCTATACGTTGTTATTCTGCCTCAGCTGCTTTACAGTTGTAGCAGTTTAGTTCTTGCAGAACAATGAGAGGATACATCAAGGTCAGAATAATGATGATGATCATTACATTAAGTATCAGCTTGGAATTTAATATACTCAAGAATACAGATAGAACACAATGCTGTTGTGGAGCAAAGTTACTTAGGTACATTGCTATACAAGTGGCACTTAACATATCTGAATATCGGTCCAGACTGACCTCATGAAATGAGAGACTGGACACCCTGTACTACAACCAGGTGACTGACTCTTTGAGAGTGTCTAATCTTCTTCTCTAAACACTGAATAAGCAAAGTAAACTAACTGTTTAAGCGCAGTAGTAAAATAAAAGCCTATGTGTAAACTTGAGCTCATGCAGGGGCGATTTGGCCTATCTAAATATTTACTCCTGCTCTAAAGAGGGAAAAGTGTAGAGCAATGTTTAGTTCAACTGACCATTTAAAGCAGAACAAGGGTCTACAAATTTATAGGCAGAAAATAACTTACCAGTATGCAGAAAGGCAAGGAGAAAATGCAAGGAGAAATCATGCTAGATATACATGTACTCATAGTGTTGAGTCCAAATCCAGTCCTACTTCATCATGCATGGCGCAATGGGTCCACTATGGGACCAGTACTACTTCTTCGTATACCCTTGGTCTCCCTGACCTGCAGTTTAAAACAGAAACCATGCTATCTCATGCTCTGTGTTCATAAAATATTTATCACAGTAGGTCTCTGTCTCTGATTTGAGCCCCCAGTACTACTGCAATCCAAACGTGAAATAGAAACAACATAACCACAGGAAGAAAGAAATAGGAGAGTTAGATGAAGGAAGGACTTAATACATTCCATGTATTAATGGAATTTTAGCAATTCTCCTTAATCACACAGTTCAGAAGAGTTCATCTCATTTAGAGTGGTATGATTATTTGGTTGTACTAGACAAAACTTCAGATTTCTCTCAGGGATAAAGTAATAGGTTAGCTTTTCATTAAAAAAAAAAAAAGGAAATAAAGAAATATAGTTTTTTTTTTTAATTGTTACGATATGTTTAGAACTATGTTAAACATTTAATAACAAGATCATGAGCACAGTGAAATATGTAAGAAATAAGTTACTAAAAGGAAATAGGCCAATGAGGCATCATGAAATGATTTATCTCTAATTGATGGAAATTCTGGATCTGTCTTGCTCACATCATACAATTTATTATTTCCTCTTGACTACTTGTTTTTCCTCATTCTTTAAACTTAGGAGTTGCACATCTTGTTGCAGCCTGGCACGTTACCAATTAATATAACTGCTTTTATCTATTTTTTATTTTTTCCAAATTGGACTAGTGGCCAGAAGCAAAGCTGCTGCTTTTACTGCTGTACAGAGGTAGTTCTCTTGCTGCTTAAAGAACCAAGACACCAAGATACAATCAGAAAATGTCTTTGCTTTGTTAGCATATGAAATTGTTGGTGGCTACTCTGTGCTTACAAACTGATGCCACCCAATTTTCCTTTACTTGGAAACACAAGAAATGTGATTTTTCTCTCATAAATAACTTTGTAATTAAGTAGCTGTAATTTTATGCAAACCCAAATCAAAAACTATACCATTATTTAAACTAAATCCTCTTCATGTACCAACAACATTTTACAATGTTTCTCAGGTAAAGTGAACACAAGGGCTGCTCCAAAAATAATGCCTCCTATTTTATTATGTTGGCCCATAAAAATCAGAGGCAGATGTTGGTGGTATGGATGTAGAGGTTGAACCTCCCCACCAATATTCTTTTACATTTTGTTGTCATGAGACAGATGGCAGCAGAGGGGCAGTGTGACATGAAAGCGCAGATGAAGCAAAATGGTGTCATTGAATTCCTCCATGAAAAAAAAAGTCACTAATTGACATTCATCGACGCTTGCTAAACAATTATGGAGATTAAACAGTGGATATGAGCACAGTGAGGCAGTGGGTGGTTTGTTTTGGCACTTTGATGCTATCCTAGTGGCCGTTAAACAGTGGATCACCTCCACTGAGGCAAATTTTTATGAGCATGGCATGCAGGCTCTTATCGCTGTCAAAAATGCATAGCTAAATGTTGATGTAGTTTCCATGGAAATAAATAAGTATTACATTCAGATCATCTTAATATTAATACATAATTAACAACGTCCTGCAAGCTCTTCTTTAATCAGAAAACACTTGGAAATATCATATTCCATTTTCTGTGGAGCAGTTAAAATTAGTTACTAAAAAAAAATAATCAAACGTAACTAATGCAGCCACAAAAAGAAAGGACTAACCAAAAAAGAAAACAACACCAAACTTCTGTAATTCTTGGAAGAGGAATCTCCTATTTAGAGACTTCAATTTTTACACCCCTTGTATTTTTATATGCTTGATCCAAAGTGGGTGTTAATTATAAATGAAGAAGATAAAGTGCTGCAACGAGACCTTCATTAGGATTTTTGTAAAAATTGAAACACTCAAGCCTAAAAATTATATGCCTAAAATGCATAATGTCTGCAAGTTATCCAAAGGGAGGGAGGAAATCATT
This sequence comes from Pavo muticus, assembly GCA_016647715.1. Taxonomy (NCBI): domain Eukaryota; kingdom Metazoa; phylum Chordata; class Aves; order Galliformes; family Phasianidae; genus Pavo; species Pavo muticus. The sequence goes on along the minus strand of JACDJE010000035.1, from coordinate 2,012,763 downwards.
TTAGATCTGTGCATGGGTAACTTGTTTTTTTTTTCCCCACTAAAAGTAACAGTTGAATTTAAACATTTTGTCTGGATTTTTATGTTATTGAAAATCATTTGCTAAATATTTTCTTTCTCGTAGATCAAGGTGACTTGATGGATTGAAGCAGAGACGGGGAAAATCAACTTTATGGAAACATTTGTAGGTCATTTCCCAGATTCTTTTCAATTAATGAATATAATGTATTTTCCCAGATTCCATAGTTGAAATACATGTATGCCCTACCAACTGAATGTTGCAAACAGTAGCATGATAAACCTGTAGAGATAAAGAACGAAAGAATAAGAAGTATATGCACTACAAAAACTACTAAAATACTGACACAGCACAACCAAGCAGACTTTTTAATTAAATACCTGAAAGGACATGTCCTATTGCTTCCTCAGTACGGGCAAAAGAATTAGAATAATCAGAGCTACACTAACTTAGGTAGACAACAAATAATGGTGCTTGTTAATTACTTCTTTCAATACAGGGCAGCTAGACAGATAGTTTAACTTTTCAATCAAAGGCAATGTCACCAGCGAAATTAATATATTAAGAAAATATACATAAGCTTGCTCAGAAAGTAATGCCACCTATTTATTTCCATGGAACCTACAACAGATGCAAAGAGCTCAATGACACGATCTGATAAAGCAAATTCTGAACTGAAAAACACTGATTTTCATCATAATCATCATCATCAAGTATGCAGTTTCACCAGTGATGAACAAGAGACTTCATGCCAAACTCATAAAAATCTGCACCAGTGGAGGTGACACTGTTTCACAGCTGCTCTGACAGTGATGCTGCTGAAGTACAGCACTCATCGCTCAACTGTGCTGACATCCACAATTTGGCCTCCATAAATGTTCAGCAAGTATCAATGAGTGCGATTTTTTCTGCATGGAGACATTCAATTCCACTTCTTTGCTTCATTCACAATTCCACATCAGGCACCATTCTGTCAGACTGCCCCTCTGCTGCCATCTGTCACACGGCAACAAAACGCAACAGAATATTAGCAGGAAGGTTCAGACTCTACTTCCATATTACCAACATCCACCTCTGACATTGTGGGCCAACATAATAAAATAGGAGGCATTACTTTCAGAGCTGCCCTCATAACGTGAAATAACCTTCTGTATCAGATTTTGAGTGTAGCAAATACAATTGCACAAATTATGCTTCTTTTATAATACAAGAGGCATTCGTCATTTCATTGCAATCCATGAATGAGTCAAACAGTAATGGATACTAGGAATTAATTTGTGGTTAGAAGGCTTAGGACAAGAGTTATAATATGCCTGAACATAGGAATTAGTAATCAAATAGTGATTTTTTTCTTCTTTCTCCTAAAGGCATTTAAAGTATATGGCTATTCTACATCATGCAGAATTCAGGCCAATCCAGATATTTCATTTACGTGATGGGCTTTACAGACCGAATAATAATCATAGGGTTTCAATACAGCATATGCAAGCATCTCTTGTTGTAGTCATTATAGGAATTTCACCCTGGTAGCTTTTCAGCAAATTTCACTAATCTAAGTAATTTTAATCAGTGCAAGCTATCAAAGAAGACAGGGTTGGAGTAGGGATCATGAGTTTCCAATTGCCTCATCAGATTTAGTCAGGGTTTATTTAAGGCAAGTATCTGAAAGAAATGATGTGTGCAGATTTTTTTATTTTCATTTTTTAATGATCAGATCTTTGTTTAAACAACAGCAAAAACAGGTTAAGTCTTTGAAGTGGACTGTTATTATTACCATCTACCCTGAATGTGCAAATATACCTCCTGCACTGATATCAGCCCTTAGGCCCACCACCCAGCATTTGAAGTATTTCAGTTCACACTGTGGACTATTAGTAGCGTGTTGTCTCTTGGACCTCCACGATACATTAGCTCCATCTGTAGTAATTCTGTGTCTACTTGCCACGTGCAGATCCTCATTAAATAAAAAAGTAAATATATTTAAAATAAATTTTTACGACTACTCTGTCTCCTACCTACATATGAATGATAAATCAAAGTGCTAAGTTATTAAGTGGTGTGATTAACAAAAGTTGTCAAATTTAAAGCCTTTTTTCCAATCTCTGCATTTCTGTCATACTTGTTCCAAAGTAAAGCCATATATCTAGCTTGATGTTGCTAAGGAAAATTTGCATCCTTCACCACTTTCTTGTCTTCTGTTTTTCTAAACAACACTGTCAAATACTGTTAACCCCAGTATTGGTCAAATTAGTTTACAACAACAACTGAACAATTAGTTTACAACAGCTGAAGGAACAGAAAAGAATCACCACACCTATTCAGAAGGGCTCATCTGTAGTCTTTAGGGGAACCTCATATAATATCGCTTTTACACTCTTTCCTCTGATTCACTCTGTGCTCCACATTTTCATGTGCTATCTACTGCTCTAGAGGAACCACGGGACAATCAAGCTCCCAAGTGGGTTTTCATATAGGACTTCCATCTCAATTTGTCCACTCTGTGGAAAATGAAGATCTTTCTCTTCCAAAATATGAGACTCCAGACACTTCCTGGAGCTCAACGCGGAAAAGCTTTTAAACAAATACTTAAAATGAAAGTGGAGGAACTTATAATTTATATACAAGTTGAACAAATGTTTAACATATTATACGTACGAATGTAATTTGTGGATGGCAACAAATACATTATCACCCATTGAAAAACAAATGTATGAGTTAATTCTTTAAAAGGTCCAAGTATTTAAATAACCTAAGTACCTAGAACATGTACTCAATGACTTTGACCCCAGCTGCTAACGTCTACAATATTCAGGGACCTCAAAACTGACTAAATGAACAGTACAACACCAAAAAACAAAGCCTATCAACTAAGAAGCATGATAATGACATTGTCTTGCTATGCACGATCATGCTGACCTACAAATTGGGAGTGAGACAGAAATAATCTTGATTGGAAGTCGGTTTATAACCAATTAACACTGAGCAACTCCCATGGAAAAAAATATGAAGTCATTTCAGTTCTTTAAACAGGCCCCAGCAGATGGCATCAGCTGGCCAGCAAAGTCAAATGTGTGTCTTTTCATATAGTACAAAACTACAGCATGAAAAAGCACTTATTAACAAATAAGATAATTTTTACTCCCATATAAAAAAAGGCTAACCTCTGAACGAGAATGTCAGACATCTATTAATTTGTCTTGTTATTTCTAGTTCTTCTGAGAAAAATAAATAGATCATTTTTTGCAAAAATGATCTGTCTTGCACAAAAGATCTTATATTTTCCTATGAATATTATAGTTGCAAGTAGGGATTATTTGTAATGCGAGAGAAAATATCCCATACCTGGCACAAGTGGGAACCTTGATTCATGACTTGGAATTTAGGTTCTATGATAATAAAAATAACATTACGTACTGCTACTACCTTTGTAAAAGATCAAGTAAAGTTCAAATAAATTATATAAATGATAAACCCAGATCATTAAAAATTACTATAGATGCCTCTCACTGTTAAAATATAAAAATCCTTATAGTTACTACTAGATTTTAGCTAAAAAATGAAGAACAAAATATAGCAAGCCTGGAGCTAATCTTTCATATCTAGTAAGACGTATGAGTTTCCTACATATTCCACAACTGAATGCAACAAATTTAGATGCTGTACCATATGTTGTTTATTGAATAGAGCTTTCTCTTCCATGCTAATTTACTAAACTAGCTGTAGAAGTCTTCTCTTGTACTTTGGGCTAGTTAAAATACTTCTAGCACTGAATAATTTATAATGCTATTTGAATTTGCTAATCATTGTTATATTAACTTCCTAGATCTTATTTGTAAACTTCTTGCTGTAAGTTACAAAACTAGGCATACCTAGTCATACGTTTTTTCAGTGATTGAACAATCTCCTGAATAAATTCTATGTTGGTTGTTCCAAAACTAATGCCTCTCATTTATTTCCATGGAAACAACAATGACACTATCTGATAGAGCAAATTCTCAGCTAAAAAGCACTGTTTTTCAACAGTCATTACCATTAGGTCTGCATTTTTACCAGCAACGAACAAGAGCCTGCCTGCCCTGCTCATAAAAATCTGCACTCCTTCACATAATAGTAAATCTAGGAGCTCAAAACAGAAGGTGGTAAAGAAGAGGAAGAAAGGTGGGTGAAACAAGCTGTTAACTGAATCTCATTTTCTGAAGATAGATTTTAACTCATCAGAACATGCAGGATTCCTTCCCAGGTACTGCTTAAGTGGGTCTAAGTTTCAAAGATTTTATTTCAGAGCGTGAACAATGTATAAAAATGTGCTCAATATGAAGAATGTTGGGATGCATCTACCTTTTATGCATGCATCCAGCTCAAACTGGCTTATTTTGGTACTATATTATGCTATGCAGACTTTCCTCCTTTATAGTTGAATTTAATGATATCATAAAATGGCTTGGGTTGGAAGGGACCTCAAGGATCATGAAGTTCTCATGCCTGGGCTCAAGGCAGGGTTGCCAACTACTAGATCAAGTACTAGACCCATTGCTCAGGGCCTCATCGAACCTGGCCTTGAACACCTCCAGGGACAGGTCATTCACAACCTCTCTGGGCAGCCTGTTCCAGCACCTCACCACTATCTCTGTAAAAACCTTCCCCCTGACATCAAATCTAAATGTTCCCTCATATAGTTTAAAATCATTCCCCCTTATCCTATCACTATCTACCCATGTAAAAACTTGATTTCCCTCTTGTTTATAATCACCCATCAAATATTGCAAGGCTTTAATTTGGTGTCCATGCAACCTTCTCTTCTTGAGACTGAACAAGCCCAGCTCCTTTAGCCTGTCTTTACAGGAGAGGCACTCCAGTCCTCTGATCACCTTGATTGCCTTCCTCTGGACCCTCTCCAAAAGCTTCGCACCTTTCCTGTGTCCACTGATGCAGTCATTCCATCATAGAAGGCCATCAGATTGGTCAGGTACAACCTTCCATTGGTGAAGCCATGCTGGCTGTCTCAGATCACCTGCTCATCCCTCACATGCCTTAACATGTCTTCCAGCAGGATCTGTTCCATGATCTTCCCAGGCACAGACGTAAGGCTCACAGGCCTGTAGTTCCCCAGGGTCCTCCTTTTTCCCTTTCTTATAAACGGGAGTGATGTTAGTTGGAAATGAGATATTCTGAATCAATGTTCTGTTTTTAGAACTCGCTGAACATGCTGTTTATTATCACTATGTGATAAAATTTTACTTTTGTTGGTTTATTTCACATGTAGCAAAGCAAAACTATTGGGTTTAGTATTCCCACTTACTATTATTGACTTTTTAAAGCTTTTACATTCAAAGATTTCATAGCACCCTACAAATAAACATAAATATTTTCTTTTCTCTCTTGCAGAATAATCTACACTTGCTCCTTGCTGCTGCTCCAATTCTGATGCAACAAATTAATAGTTTAAATCTAGTTTTATGTTACTTAATGCTATAATAAACTACAGCTTATAACTTTAATAGAAACATTTTTAATGCTGTCCAGTAGATGCATAACTTTTATATTTGGTTAGCTCCAGACCAGCTGAGATACCTGAGGATTAAGGAAAGCATTAATAAAATTAACTCGTGAAAAGCACTGGAAGAACCAAATTAATAGAGCATTCATTCATGCCATGCTAGCACTTAAAATATTAAGCAAATCCATAGGCTGTTAGACATAGAAAGGAATACGAAAAAATTTTTACAGTGAGGGTGGTGAGCCACTGGAACAGGTTACCTAGAGTTGTGGTTGATGCCACATCCCTGAAGACTTTCAAGGTGAGGCTGTATCAGGCCCTGGGCAACCTGATGTAGTGATGGCGGCCCTGTACATTGCAGGGGATTTGGACTACGTGGTCCTCAGAGGTCCCTTCCAACTCTAAGGATTCTATGATTCTATGATTGACAGCTTGTCCAGGTGTTGGTGGTCAAGATTTTTGCATCAAACACATCTTTCAAATAGGTTTTTATGACACTGCCTCATATACTTTCAGGGACATATTTGCAAAGAGTTTTCTGCATGGTTTATGGTACATATGTACAAAGTGATTTCAATGTATTCTGACACCGTGTGATTTCATCTCCATGTCCGTGCATATAATGTAATCATCTTAAATGTAACCTTTGTGTGTGAAGCTGTTACAGTACATTTTGATAGATATTTACCTTCCCTGATTATTTAATTGAAACGGAGATTGTTTTCTAGCACATGGTTTGGGTCTCATGGGCAGATAGGAGCTAGACACTGTGAAACAGGCAGTGCATCTGCATCTCACAAGTGGCAACTGAAGTATTTTGCCTTTTCTCCAGCTGTTTCTTAATGAGGTGAGAATATTTATCCTCACTTCAACAGTGTTCTCAGACAATGAAAAACACTGTATATAAGTACTAAATAGTACGATTCCTATCTTATATCTTGCATATTTTTCTCACACCAACTGCAACAATATTGTAGGACAAAATAGCAGCTATAACTGAGTGGTATTCTTTTATAGTTAAGAAAAATATTAAGGGCACTATCCCATTTGAACCTATGTCAGAACTGTCAAATTACGTTGTGTACAAGCACTGCTTATGGTGACCCCATTTTTCAGATGTAAGTAATTGCTTCTTGTAGATTACTGTCATTGAGTCCCAAAGAACTCATTTTTGTCTCTCTCTGATCACTCTCCATTGTTCTGTTTCATATACTTCACTCTCCCCACTGGCTTATTCAGATAATACATTATAACTATCGGCTTAAAGGTAAGATAAATGTTGATCCACATGAGTTTTAGTGTCAGGTATTCAACTTCACGTTTACAAACGACATGTTCTTCACTTTTCTTCCACTTTCAGATACACTTCTAATGCACAAGAACACAGAAGCAGTAACAGGTTTTCTACTATGAAGCACATCACTGAATCATTATGAAGAACATGGAAGAGCCTGCCCATAGCCTTTGGTACATTAACACTAAAAGTTCATCATGTGCTTCTGCTCTTATGAAACTGCAAGAAACTACAGGTGGTCTTTCTCGCTCCCAAAAGTTGAAATAGGAAGAATTAGTTTTGATCAACCCTAATCATCACATAGGAACATTTAATTAAAAAAGTAATTATGGTGGAGGAAAATAAATTACTGTAATCATTGTTGTGATGTTCTTCAAGTGGAAAAAAAAGTCATATTTTTAATGACTGGTGTATATTCAGCATTTTGTGAAGAGTTTTTCATGCTTTTGAAAGAAAATAGCTTGTCTCCTGTTGCTTCATAGTTATTTGTTCTTTAGAAGTACAAATGCTGAACTGTTTCTTTCAGAAGGCTAAGTGTGACTTATTACTGTATCATATAAAAAGCATGTTATCTTGGCCAATACCTGGTTTATGACACTTTTTACTTCTTACTTCACCCAAATTAGCAGAATTTCTCACCACTTCATAACTTCATCATGTTCTGCACATCCACAGCATATCTCAGGTATACCCAGCAGTGCAAAGTCAGACTTAAACCACGAATTGAACAGAATGCTAGGAAACATCCAAGTTGTGATTTACCTTGTACAACTGGCTCAGAAAGGTGGTGTTCCCACACAGCCAAGTCAGAGTCTAAGTTACACAGATGGAGTGACCTAGAACGTGAATCAGGTGGCTTACAGTGGTTGTGCTAGATTCATTTCCAGGTAGACAAAATCCTTACTTTCAAAGTCTACACATCTGTTCCTACATTAATTCCTGCTTAGAAATTAAGGTTGAATGCTGGACCATTACCTAATGCTAGATAGCATTCAGATTGAAAACAGAAGAGCATTTACTGCCAAATTCAGACAGCTGCTACCGTTGTATCAAGTCTCTAAAATTTACATCCAAACTCACGGATTTAAATTTTTCTCATAACTGCTGAACTTTGAACATTTGGGATGAAACTTCTTAACACTGTCCTTAGTCTTTGACTGGAGCATTTTTTGTAATTATATCCTAAGAAGCACATGATTTGTCAGCTGTATCATTCCCTCAAATAGTTACCTAGAATCAATTTATATTTAAATTTCTTTCTTTTGATATCCATAAAAATTTCTGCTAAATTTCTTTCAGAAGTTGGCAAAACGTTGTATATAATTGAAGTTAAAAACTCCATTTATTTCTAATTTTAGATGGAGGTTTTATTGCTCAGTAGTTGAAACATTTATATGTAATGAATACGTTAGCTTTTAGTAGGCTGTACTATATTATTCATTCAGGCAAACAGAAAAGCGTAAGGTATTTCTGCCTTGCAAGTCTTCATTTAAATGTAAAGAGTAATTTTAAGATAATAGGATTTTGAGAACAAAATTTAGCCAGACTATATAGCCATTTGCCAAGAAATGTTCCATCTTCTAAGTAGGCAAGGCAGCTGCTTCTTAGTAAGAATTTTATTTAATTCTGTAACTCTGTTGTAGACATCTATAAAATGTGAACATTACTAAACTTCAGTGTGACATTTAGAGAGAAGAGAAAGGCAACGACAAATAGAAACGTGCACTGCCTATGAAATTAAGATGATAGGACTGAGTTAATGCACTACTTGATGCAGCTCTAAAGAAGGTGGCATTCTATGGAATCTGAACTATTGTCAGTTTAGTAGTTTCTCAGTTTCACTTACAATTAAGATGATTTCTAAAATGAACGTACAACTGAAAAAATACTTTGGATAGTAACAACAAATGCTTTTAATCTTCTAAAATTTTCTGCATTGAGTGTACTGATAGTTTCATCCTTACTTCTCAACCCAGTTAGTAAAAGGGGATCAGGGTTTGCTGAAATACAGTCTAGTACCTACTCACTAATTGTTATCTCTAAAATAAAGCTATTACTTGGCTATATGATTATTTCTCATTGACTTGCCTTAGCATGGAAACAGAAGTGGAGCTCTCATCATTAATAGTGCCTCTTTTTTTCTACACAAAACTATCCCAACTAGGTCAACAGAAGGTTTTTCTATTTTCTCATCCATATGTGTTGAGTACTATACTTGTTTTTATAATATTCTGGGCAGTTAGCTTCCAGATGATAACAAATATTAAACTGATACTAACAATTAGAATATCAGTCTAATAATTTAGTAGAATAAGCTGAAAAACTACAGGATAGAAAGATTTTTTTTGGAATGCATTAAAATTCTATCTATATGCTAGTGCAGATTTAAAACATACCACGATCCTATGCATGCTTTTACATGGGTGGCAAAAGGACTCATTCACACCCACGTTTCACTCCTGCTCAGTAAAAGTGAATATTCCAGCAAACCTAAGAGATTAAGGCTATATGTGAAGAAGGAGCTAAACGAGTATCTTGAGTATATTTGGAGTAAAGAACAAGCAAAAGTGATGTTTAGCTTGGGAAAAAAAAAAAAAAAAAAAAAATCAAATCAGCCTTCTCGGGAAGATAACAGTAATTCAAAACAGATATTTTTTTTTTATTTGAAGCTCAATACTTTTAAACTAACTGATCCTAAGAAAAGACCTTTTCATTAAGGATTATCTGTCTCTTTTGCAAAGACATTATTGAAGATTAATGAATTTAATGAAAAGCCCCACGTAAGCATGAAACTAAGAATTCTGATGCTAAGACAGGGCAGCTGACTTCCTTCACTTCAATCACACAGTTGATTTATGCATGTAAATCCTGAGCATCTTGTTTAATGGGTACATTAATGGGTAATGCTACATCTGAATAGCTAGCTCATAAAAAGGTTTGGCCTTTGTATCTGCGCAAGTAAGAAAGTTAAAGTAGAGACAATTAGTGATTTGCTGGTGATTTTTAGTTAAGCTGTTGCTACAAAAATGTTTAAGACAATCTGTGGAAGAACTCTTACTCATTCATATATATTGTTTATATATTATTTACACATTATATATTTATAACATTTATATATTATTTAATGTTTCTGAGACACTGTACTGTTTTTCTTTGAAATTATTTTTTCCTGTCATAGCCCATATTTTTCTTTTCAGTCAGCTCCAGAACCAAATGGAACTGTTTTTCTTCCCAAGTTACTTGTTTTGGTGTTGCACTAAAGTTCTCATGCAAGGTGACAGCAGGTATCTGGGGGAGCTGCAATCTTCCAGCTTCATCCAACAGCACTGCAACACCAGATCTGTACCCTGTTCCACAAACAAGCTGCACTCCTGCTTGATGGGCTGTTTTTACCTTTTGAAAGAGATTAAGTGCACTTAAATTTACTTGAAAGAGAGGATTGTTGCAAAGAGATCTGCCAGTAATGGCAACTGAAATGACAGTGTTAAACAGAGACAGCTGTAGGTGACACAGCCTATGGATAGTCCCACCACTAATCAGAAGGGGGTCCTCTGAACAGATGCAACACACTAATGCATGTTTTTCACAGTGCTTGGTCTAGTGGTTAGCAACCCTACTCATTGCAGAGAGGTTAGAACTAGATGATCTTTGAGGTCCCTTCCAACCCAAGCCATTCTATCTATGATTCTAAATTCACCCAATTTCAACTTACAAGACTCCAAACACCTTTTCTCAGCACTGACACAATTTACTGTTATGGCCTAGCTGTAGTCAACAGAATCCAGGAACAATGAAAGAAAACGTATTGGTATACAATTTCATTATACTGATAATTTGAAATCATGCATCAGTTGTGTTTCATTAGAAAGAAGAAAGCCTGACTTTATGCCACGTCATAAGAATTACTCAAAATTTATAAAACCAGAATGACTCAAAAGCCTGTATGTAGCTTATACGTAAAATCTATATGTATAGCAATAAACACTTAACCAAAGACAATAATACTGCAGTTATTGATTCTGCCTATTTCAGTTTTTAAATAATGAAAGATTTTACCTGCCAAAAGTCAGAAGTAAGAAGGGAGTTGAACAGAGACGTTTCACCCTTAGCTGAACTCTCAAATTTTTCTGGCATCAAGTTATCCTCTTAATTGCCTGTGAATTTTCCGAGGGGTTTAATATTATTTGTTTCTAGCCCACAAAATTCACAAAAATCCAGATGTTTGAGGTAATGCTCTATTGACCCTAATCTTCAGTACAACAGATAATGCTGCATTGATTTCACTAAGTCCAAATGATCTCTTTTTCCCCTTACTCCCTTTCGTAGAAATCGAGGATCAGTTACAGTTAGCTTCTTCTGGTCAATATGATTTTCTCTCTCTTTTTTTTTTCCTTCGGTTAGCACTGCAGAAACTTGAAAAATATAGCACTAAAGCTACACCATTGCATCAACAGTGCTTAAATGAATCCCATTACTGACTTACTTTAGAAGCCCAAATAAGACAATAACCATAATCTTTTTGTCACAAGATTTCTATATCTTCTGCAGATACTTTTTACCAGTTTTAACTAAAGTGCCACCACAAAGAACAGAAATATCCAGTGTAACATATCCTAACTAGTTCAGATACTATACCATGACTTTTGAAGACCCATTATTGTCCATTATAGCAAAAACTATTGAATATCTTCTCTTCAATCCTATCTTCTCCATAGAACGTATGAGAATAATGAAACCACCTTTAGTACTAATCACTGGGATTGAGTTTTAAGTTATCTGCATAGCTTTGTATAGTTGAACGATCTATTTCATAGATAAGATGGATAGAATTTGATTAAAAAAATGTCTGCAACTCTTGGGCTGTGTTTTACTCAGGTATGTTCAAAAATATATATGAAATAAAGCAGAGTTAGTACACAGCTGAAAACTGTACAGAGGTTAGGCAAACATTGGGCAGCAACAGGAAAAATGTACTTTTCTCAGAAGAAGTTTTTAATTCAAAAACTAATTATTTTTTTTCCATCATCTCTATGGCAAGCTGGAAATTATTTCAGCTGAACTACATATTTGGAGCATCTGGTTTTATTATTATTATGTTTGTTTAGTTTTCAATCTGTTTGAAATGAAGTTAATTAAAAAAAATGATTTTCTTTTTCCCCATATTGTATTAAGAATTTTTAGGAAAGTTTGTACTGAGAAAATTTTCTACAATTGACTCACATTAAAAAATAAATTCTGATACATTGATTCTGCAGCTTTCAAAAGACTGCTATGAAATGTCTTTCCTAGCTCTACCTGTAACCTTTAGAAAAATGATTTCAGTAAACTTATCCTATTATTAAGAGTGTTCTATAATGCCAGGTTGGAATAGTAGAGGGATTTATTATGCAGTGGTGGAGACCACAGCATAAGGCAGCATAAAGTCCTTCTTGAACAGTGATGCCAAGGATTTTCCTTTGCTCAAAATGGTAATTATGTCAATTATTGTTCTTGTAGTCAGTATACCTATCGACTACATATGCATAAAACCTTCTATCTTTCCATATGAATATACCATATATATTTTTAAAGAATATTCTCACTGACAGTATATTTTTCTATTTCTCCTTGAGCAGAAATGTAAAATGATACACTTTGTATGGTCTTCTGTATAACACATCACACATAAAAACTGAGTGGTGAATTTCAGTAACAGTTATTAAAATAATTTAAAAGAAATAAGGCTATGTTTTGATTCTCGAAACCATTGTGACATGTGGAAATAATTCATGGACTTTTCCTTAAGCGGCCTCTAGTGTTTTACGCTAAGCAGGTGTTCCAACAACATGTCCTTCCCAAGTTTCAGTATTAACCCCACGCATAATAGAAGAAAATGACAGTATGACAGCCATCTGGCCATAGTCTAGAAAATGTCAGTACTCGAAAGGTTAAAGGGTCTTGTGCTATACGCAGTGTTTGTGCAACGCTATTCAGAGCCTAAGCCGGTCTCCAACTCATTTTTTTAAATAAAGCCTGTAGTACTTGAACCTGTCTACTTCAAGCCTTGATTAATGTTGTTAACTGCTATTCTCGCTCTCTCCTCATAGCTGCCAGATGGAATGCTGAAGATTATTCTGCATCACTTAATTGGAGTTTATAATTAAAAAATGGCGAGTGCTGTGGACTACGTTTTGCCCCTTTGATCCCTACCCAGACAAACAAGCTTCTCTAATCAGTAATTCCCCCATGTCCTCTTTTAGAGACTGAGATCATATGCCTCTTATGTCTACAGTATGTATTAATATTACATCATTTACAAAAGCGTGGAGATAAATTCTAGTCATGCATGCTTTTTCCCTTTCAAAAAAGTAATCCTACGTATAGAAATAAAATTCTTCATATGGCTTCCCATGCATACCTCCCACAAACATGCAGCAAAACAGTAAGAAAAATAGTAATATATGCCAAATGATACATATGGCTCCTATACAGCCAGCTCCAGGACATGTTTTTTTAGTTCAGTTAAGGACAATGTAAAGAGGTGACTTTCTGCATCATTCTGGAGGACAGTCAAATGGAGCTAGGGCAGTTATACCTCTGCTTCTGTAGTTGTATATGCACAGGAAGGACCGCATACGTGGACATAAATTTGCACAGTGATTTTAAATGAACTCTTCCTACATTTTTCTACGTAAGCAATGGCATTGCAGGCAGAAACATTCCACAGAAGAAATGATGCTATATGCATCTGTTGTAACAAAATGAGTGGCCCAGATCTCTGTTACTCTTCTGAATGTACAATGAAAGAGACAAAACAGTTCTAAAAGCCTTCTAGTACACATAAGATCTCAAACACAAAAACAAAGCCACTAGACCAGAAACATGCTCATTCCAAAAGAGAGATGAAAATGTTATAGATATTGTCACTGCACTTTAATCCTGCTGTTGCAAAAAGGCGGCTGGAATATAATTCTGAGATGAGGTAGAAAATCACTTATCAAGGAAGGCAAAACAACTACCAAGAGCAGAAGCAAAAGCCAAATCTACCACTGAATGGAAAACTCCTTCCTGTTGTTTCCTGAGGTGAAATTGTTGATGCTGACAGAATGAGTCCTGCCTTCAGTCAGATCACAGCTGTTGATACTTGATTTGTAGACATAGAAAAAAAACTCAGGTTTGGCTTTGTTTTCTTAAACTAATCTTATTAAATGCAGTACCCCACCTTGATTTGTACACAGCTTGTGGCTGTACTGTTCTGATCTATCAAACTCATCCAATAGCACATCCTGGGAAAGTAACCAAGGTAAAATGACTCCACTGTAACATCAGGTAGTGTACATCACCCATACAATTTTTAAACTAAATATTATATTCTTCAGAGGAAAAGAACAGAAAGTAACTTTTATAAACATATCAAAAATCTCAGAAATGAAATTTGGATATATTTTGCAGTGCTAAATGATTAGCTATTTAATTACTTTACTGAAATAAACCTTTTTCCTCAAGGTTTTCTTGTAAAGTCACTTTGCAATGACTAGATTTTGATGTGATTCCACATCAGTTTAAAATGGTATAGAAATATAGTACAATGGGATACATCTTTTGTTAAACAGGTTTATGGGTTTTTGTTGTTGTTGTTTTATTGTCATCTTACTAATTCCTCTCTTTTATAGCTACTTTTATTATTCATTAAAGGGAAATACCTCAGAAGAAGTGAGAGTTGCCCTGTGTGATAGCACATGGAACTGCAGGAGCTATGAATGAGCTGAACAATGATCTACAATCCCAGAAGAAAGTCTAGGGTAATTTCTTGCATATCAAAAGTAAGCTTTGACGTCTCTTCAGGTCATGAGGGCTAAAGAAACAACCATGTATCTTCCACAGTGCCAGCAGACGACAAAGACTATTCCAATACTTGTTCCTCCCCTCCTCCTTCCCCTCCCCCAAAAAAGTCATAGAAATATTTTCCTGTAACATACAAACCATTAAGAACCAACCTAACTACCTAGGGGCTGGGTAACAAACCTCATAAACACTGTACCTACAAACTTCTACAAATTGTCCCAAAATAGGTGTATCTTGAAACATCTAAGGCCCATAAGTAATCATATTATTCTCATGATATAGGAAAAAAATTCTAAAATGTTGATCATATTTATAGCTTAATAATAGCATTTTCAAGGAAAGGTATTTAGCTTTCAACTATAATATTTAGTGGTGTTGATGTATAATGATTAGATACTTGAGATTCAAGTCTTTATGTGCAATTAGCTTAATCCATAAATTATAATCCATGAAGGTAATAAAAACAGTCATTTTGAAAATCAACTGACAGAGCCCATAATTTTCTGCAGTAACTGTGCTCACTAGCAGCAGCATACAAAAGTCAAAATGCTGGTTGATAAGGAATGCTGCTCATCTTTACCCATATAAAAACAAATTATTTGTTAAAAACTCACGTTCATGCTACATACATGGTTTCTTTGCAAAGTATTCCTGGTAACTGACCAAGAAAACCCCTCAAAGCAATACAGTACTCCTAGTCTTCCCTTGAACAGAGTTTATGTAAATAGTCAAGATCCTAACTAGAAGCAGATTTCTTTTTCTG
The DNA here is from genome assembly GCA_016647715.1 of Pavo muticus. Taxonomy (NCBI): domain Eukaryota; kingdom Metazoa; phylum Chordata; class Aves; order Galliformes; family Phasianidae; genus Pavo; species Pavo muticus. Next base: position 1,997,367 of record JACDJE010000035.1, on the reverse strand, counting down.
AAGTTACTATTACTTCAGCATTTTATATTTTTTTCTGAGTAGCTATGATTGATAATAAGACTCAGTGCTAACCTACTCTTGGCAAAAACCGAGATTCTTTGTAATTAGGGGTTTAATTCCAACTTAGACCAGAGCTATTATCTTTGTTTTTTCTTTCATAACTTTTCAAGTCAGTAAAATGCAGCTTTATAACAAAAAGAATACAGCAAAAGAAGGCTGGATGTGTATCTGTTTTGTGTGTATATTATCCATAAGTTAAATGAAAATGCTGTGGAGTTTTTGTTTGCCTGTTTTTGTTGTTGTTTTTTAATTGTTTTGTCAGAAGTAAGAACACACTACAGTACTAGAGTTGTTTGTTCTGGATGACAAAAGTCAAACAACTTAATGAATAGTTAAGTCAAAAATAGTCTCTTAGGCTATAATCATGACATACAAAGAAATCGATGTGCCCCTTCGCTCCTCCTGCAAAATCAATGGATTTGTGGCACATTACTACCCTCTCCCTCTGGAAGTCATTTCTTCAAGTTGTGTCAGTACTTATTAAATTGCAATGTAGAAACAAATGTTTGATTTTAATATCTTATAACAACTCTTTCTCAGATCATATGCTATAATTCTGTTTTTAAATATAAATTTTAACATTTAAATGTTAAAAATTGTTGATAACCAAGTCAGAAAATTATTAACAATATTACACAGCTATGAATGAGTTATTCTTCATCTACATAGAACTAATTTTCATATGGGCACATGCAAAACATAATACTCTGTTTCAACTCACACCATTTAGCAGATAGGTTAAGGTTTTTCTCCAAAGTCACAAAGACAGGATTTCACAGATAATAAATACTTCAGTAGAACAACGCCTAATACATTTCACAAGTACACGCACAGAAACAAACAAACAAAAAAGTAAAAATACTTTGCTGAATTGGGATTAATGCACATACACAACAAGTCCTATCAAAGTTTCAAAGGAGAGGAGCTGAACGGGAATACTACGTAAACTGTGAGGTGTTTACAGTTGACACTCTTTGTCTCTAATGCCATGGATAGTCAGATTCTAGATTACTTTCAGATGCAATGACTTTTTTATGGCGATCCCAAAATCCAAATTAAGCATAACAATTTTTCTGACTTATGACCTCATTCGTAAGTAACATCAACAGTACTGCAACCCTTGCCTTAGCATGTGGCTATCCAGTGCGTCCTTTTGAAGTTCTACAAAGAGCACGAAAGAACATTCCTATCAGATGTATAAGAGGTTCTAACTTTAAGAAACTTTTCCAGAAGAGGTAAGATCAAGAGAGTTTTTTGTCACTTTTTAACTGCTGACAAACGTGTAACCTGTCTGAACTGAACATCTGGCACATTACCTTAGGGTACAAGTGACAGAGAATCAGATTGAAGCAGATGTAGTCACTGACCTGCCACAGCATTCCTGTTGCTCTCAGGCTCCTTGGGCACTATAACAAAGATGGCACCACCCTCATGGGAGACCAAAAACCAACATGGAGCTGAGAGGATTTTAAAAGTTCTGGCACCAACATACCAGAGGTTAAAAAAAAAAAAAAAAAAAAAAAAAAAAAAGCCATTGATAGGTCACAGAGCAGTTACTATTTAAATTGTCCTATTGATTACATTCTTCTCAGTAATTTTTTATGTAACTGCAAGGAATATATCTACTTTCCTCATGATATAAAGTGAACCGATCTTTATTTAAAATCCCTCTGTAAAGCCTGTGCATAATTGAAGTTCTGAATGCTTAAATACCCTTTCTGCATAATTATATAAAAAAGTGCTTTTCTTTGCTTTAGGAATTAGAAGAAAATGCTATTTTTTTTTTCCTAAACAGGCTGTGATAGAATACTTTTTGTCTGTGAGAAAGGCTTCCATTGTCTGAAGTATTTTAAATGACATCACTTTTCACAGACTAACAACAGAACTTTGTTTTCTACATTACTCAGTAGTAGTTTTTAAATTATTATAATGCATAACAGGTACTTTCTACTACTTGTACCTGTTGTTAAACGGTATTACATGACTACAGAGAAACAAAGAGGCTCAAGGCACTACCATATCTATTCTTTATATGAAAATCAAGTTCTGTAATGACTTCAGTTTTTGTAAACCCTTCCAAAGATTATATATAAGAAGTAGATAAAAGTGCATTTTCCTATTTACAGACATACTTCCTCATCAGTAAAATACATACCTTCTGTAAGGAGCCAGGAAAATAACTTTGTTATACTCACAGAGACAATGTGAATGCGAAACTAAAATCAGAAAACATATGCTTTTTGCCTTTTACTTTTGAGAAATAGTAATTTTAATTAGTGATGGAAAATGTCATATACTAAAAGCCTAGTATCTGCATTCTTAAACAAAAATATGCTTGTTTTTCTTTTTTTTTTTTATCCACTGAGTTTGCTAGAAAGAAAGAGAACAGTCACAGTCCTTGCTGTTGATTAAGACTGCCATTTCCTTTCAGCTGGAGAAATTTCAGAAACACACTTTTTTATAAATAATCTGGCCATCCTGCTATCTAACTGACAATAGATGATTGCATTTCTCACCAACATTCCATAAGAAAAAAAAAAAGTAAATAACATCACTTAAATAATTTTGAACATAGAATTTTAGGATAATTTCCTTGCATTCATGGTAAGAGTTGAGCATTGAAAAAGGAATTAATTATTGAAAAGTTGTGCTAACGTGCTATTAAGCAAGCAACTGTCTGCAATACAAACATTGACCCTTTGGAACTTTAACTTCAATACAGTATTTGTTTTGCAAGGCAAAAGAAAAATTCTGAGCCCACAGTTTTCAGCTGCAACAATTTCTTCTTGCCTTGGCAATTTGTTGGTCCTTGTTGCCTCCTATTGCTAAAGAGGAATTTGGATGAAAATACGGTTCTAGGTTGAAGGTGGCCAGATACCTCAAAGGAATCTGAGATAAAGTACAGGAAAAATGCATGAATACACTTGGAGGTTAATACTACCAGAAATTAGCTAATTCCTTCTAGTTAGATTGCTGTCATTTGCAGTAAAGCATCTGCCTGCTCCTATAAAATAACAGGAAAGCAAGACCGGTTGTCGAGACCAGTCAGTTAGAATTATGCCTGCCTCTGTAGGGTGCTTGCATAAAAGGCTGAGCCATTTTCACAGATAATCCATTTATAAATCACTGTAATAAAATGGCCATCTTGACGGCAGCTCTGTAGCATTCTTTCACATGTTCCAGTTGTATCCAGGCAACAGAAACATGTTAGTTAGATAAAAGCAGAGGTGAGAATGCAGGGGTAGGGTTCTGGCACATTTTCAGTGACTAAGGTGAAAAGGGCAAAGAACTAAAGATAGAGTATTGATTAACATTTTAATCTATCAGCATATTAAAATAGTTTAGTCACTTGTTTGAATGTAACTAATGTATGCAGACATTAGTATTCTAAGTGAAGAGTTTATGGTACAATTACATTTCTTGCAACGTATATTCTGTATTTTTTTTCCCTTCTCTCTTCTACTTGTCCTCTCTGCTACTTCCTCTAAATTTTGTTGAATGTTATGGTAAGTTCAGCCCACTGCATTAGCTAAGCCCGTAGGACCAGATGGCTGAAAATCAGGTGCACAATATCCAGCTGTTTTCAAAGGTATTTTGGTTTCCCTCACATTATGGAATATTTAGCTCATGTATTTTCGACACAAATTTTATTTTATTCAGTATGAAGTGAATGAAAACAATTTTTCTACTTTTAAGAACTTCTATGCAAGAAAAATGCAGAGTGAAATACTTGTAATACAATGTATGGTGAAAATAGTGCGACAATCTAAAAAAAAGTTATTAGTCTTCTATATTAAATATCTTTTCCATATATAAATAATAAACTATAGAGAAAGTCATTTACATGATGCAATTTACCTGCATCCTTTAGGAAAGAAAATAAGAAATTTAATCCCCAGTGCGATACTATAGCACACTCAGAAATGATAGGCATTATTCCTTACAATGGCATATACAGCCTAATGCCTGTGATATGAGAGGAGCCTTCAAAAAGTGCCACAGCTCAGCAGAATCTCAGCTCAGCACAGAGCAAACTCAGGAGCATTTAGGGAGGTTCACTTCTACTTTAACTCACTCTCTCTCCAGACGTGGATTGCTGATACTATTGCTAAAATGTTGAAAATGCATTTGGTTCTTATTTTATTCAGTATATTAAGACATTATGTGGATTAGGGGGCAATTTCCATAGTCTGACTTCAGCACCAGATTCTAATATTGTTCTAGCTGTCTGATTTCAGAGTGAAAGACAGAGAAAATGGTTCAGATCCGATCCTGCCTGTGGCTATAGAGAACAAGCTGGAGGGTTAAGCTTTAGTTGGCAAAATTAAGCCAGCTAATCAAAAAGTGCTGAAGCAGCATAAGTACAAAAAAAGCTGTTGTAGGAAGTGTGCTGCTCCACTGCTTATGTCTCCAAGACTTTTAGCTATGCATCCCTTGAACTTTTCTCAGAGAAGTACAGTCTAATTAACTACTTGTGCTCTGATGTGCTTTTTGTATTTTGAGCAGGGCATTTTAATTAGCTGTGTCATGCCTGTAGTTCAAGCCCAAAACAAGGGGTTTGTAAGCTGAAAGCTGCACATGAAAGACAAGAAAGAGGGCAAAATACACTTGCACAAAAGACACTGGAGAAAAATGACGTCATGATTTACTCATAAACTTGAAATTATCTGCAGAAAAGAAAGAATAGGCAATAGAAATTGGGCATGCCAATGTTTTGTTGATCCTTGACGATGTTTCAAATCAGGAGAACATGGCACTATACACCTATGATCAAGCATTGATCTCTCCGTGCCTTACATGTGCCTTATGTGAAATTTAACCCATTTGTTGACATTAATATGAGCAAACAGCACTCAACAAATTACAGAAAGAAAAAGAAATACCAAACATGGAAAAATCAAAGCAACTATTAGAAACAATCTCTCAAATCTAAAGGTATGGTTACAATATCTTTAAAATATTCACTGAAGAAAATTGAATTACACATGAGTAATTTATGGATAGAAGCACAGAAATGTAGTACTTGCAACGAAAAGTCTCAGTTGATATATCAGATAGATATTAGCTGTCTGAACACTTTATTTATTTACAGCTTATTTTTCATGAACAGTGACACAAAGTATTAGTTTCATTCCTTTCTTGTCTTGTCAAACTATTTGCTTATATTTTAAAGCAAGCAAATAACTATTGTCAATCATATGAATTGAGTATCTAATTATATACTAGCAGGTTTTAAACAGCAAAATATGATCATGTCAAAAAAGGTTCCTTAACTACTGATTTTGTCAAAGCCATGATTTGAATATCCTCTGACTGATATCCCAGCAATACATGTCTTCTTATGGCTTGGATAATTTCTCTTGTGAGTCCCATAAATGGAGAAAAAAGGCTAGAAATTTTTTTCTTTAAAAGTTTCCAGTAGACAAATATAAATATATAAATAAATAAAAATTCCCACATATTATCAATTCAGCATTGAGATCTGTTCCAAGACTTTCCTGTTTACAGGATTTTTAGTTAAGAAGAGAAACAAGATTTCTACTGCTTCTTTTTTCTTTTCTTTTTACTGCAAACCTGTGTTCACTGACTTTTCCCCCCAGAGACTTGTTTTTCTGAGCTCTGAAATAAATTGGTTCCTGAGCTCCAATTCATCCCATCATCTACTGTGCAACAGCATCACAGATCAGTTCCGTGCAAAGTAATATTGTTTTCTTCTTCAATAAGACCTTGCATTGCTTACAATTAACAATATTTCTGATGTTTTCTTGCTGACACAGCACTTAAGAAGTCATCCCTAAGAAGCCTGAGTTGGAACCAGCTGCTTGTTTATCTGAGTAAGATAACCAGTGTTGGAATTGCAAATGGCAGCTCCTTACTCCTCAGTCAGGAAGGGGAGGGAAGATCTCATAGGATCACTGTATGTCAGGGATGATGAGATATTTCACCATGGTCTGTAAGTGACTGACAGCAGAGAAAGCCACTGGCTTCCAGTTTTACCTCTAATATGAAAGTATTCTTACAAAAAGCTGTGAACACATTCAAGGTCTGTCAGAGTAATAAAGTTCAGAGAGAAATCATGTGAGAGCAGTGCCACTGTGATACCTCTCCCGGGCACTGCTTAGTTTGTTTTCAGAATTTGGCTAAGCAGTGCTTTGTCTTGTTTTCTGCTTACCAGTCTCTTCTTTTCCCAGGACAATTATTTACATTTTTCAATATTTTGGATAAAAATTAATTCCTAAAAATCCCTCAAGTAAACATAGAAGAATTGATAAAAAAATATCGGGAAAATGGTGAAAAAAGAAATCTTAAGGAATTTTAAATATTTTTTGTGTTGTTATCAGATCAAGATCTGGCACACACTATCACACAGAAGGAAGAAAATTAAGTATAATCTCTAGGGCTCCTAAACTAGACAAGCTTTTCACTACCAACAAAATACCACACATTGGCTGTGCTGGTCTGACATACACTCTGCAACAGAGAGTGTTAGAGAAACCTACTGATGCTATTTTAAAGCACCACATGTGAAATGAACTTTCTGCCTGTCTTCTGCACTTCTTTTGTGGATTATCTCAGCCAGCAACACTACAGTCCTGGATCAGTGAGTCACTAAGGCACTCAGTGTTCCCTACCATTTAGTCCAGTTGGAGCAAGAGAGACAGCCACATACCAGTTTTTCAGGTGCACATGCTCATAGATCTGGCTCAGATCCACAACACAATTCCATTTCAGTACAAATCCTCTTAATCTCCCGGGAGCAGAAGCTGCTCCCCAGACAGCTGACAAATTTCAGACCACTGATATCATTATGTGGAGATATTTATTGGTGTCTGCCCAATATAATATTTGGAACATGGTGCATGCAGCCAAGAAGTTCCTTTTCAACAATGCCTCAAATAACTGAAGTGAAGTAACACAGATATAACAGGTTTTAGGAACCAGCCAGCCTTAAGTTTACATTAAGTTTGGATGCAAAAATTCATAGCCGGCTGATTAGCTGTCTGATCAAATACTGTTGATTCTAATGTCATTTTGGAAACCTGACATCAAATACAAACCATAAATTTCTAGGTATTAAAAAGATAGAATCGCATCTCATTTTTTGGAAGCAGTAAGTCTTGCTAATAGGGGACTTTATAGAGTGCTAAAAGATGAGTGTGTAAGAAAAGACTAAAGTGGCAATGGTTTGTCTATTAAATCTTTCAGGAACAATGTGTTTCCCTTAGTTTAAATCCATGAAACCACATCCAATCCAAGCTGAACAGGAGAAAAAAAAAAAAAAAAAAAGGAAAATGTCAAGCTATTACGTTAACATTTTCCCCATTTCAAGTCTTTATCAACTTTCAGAGACAATGACCAAATCAAGCTTTCATGTCTGAACATGGCTAGTGGGATACAGCTGGTACAGCACTACTGTCAGACATTTGGATCATTCTTTGCCAAGCATAGAGAAAAATGTCAGCTGAGATGTTCACACAGAACTTGACATTTGGGTAAGTGAATATAACCTTCAGATCTGGCTTTCCTTTAACATGCAGCACAAAAAGAAAAAACTAATGGAGACAGGCAAAGCCAGATCTGAAATAATGATAGCACAATATCTTTTCAGTACTCCAGATCCTGTCTACTCATTCCAGTCAAAGTATTTGCAGCACCAGGAGTCATATGTCACCTTAGAGAAAGAATTTTTAAAACATAATAGAAAGCAACATGATGTATTTTTCAACTCCAATCTAGTGAGGCTGTGATCTCTAGAATAGGTAGAACCTATTTAGGTTCTACCAGTAAGTGATATGCCTACATCAATTACTCACAAATTTAGGACATGCAGAATATGGAAGATGTGTTCCTTACCTCTCTGTATGATAAAGGCGCCCCAACACTCTCCAAAGAAGATATGCTTCTCCCTTACAGTGTGCAATCGCATACACCTCAGAAGAAATAAGTAAGCTTTCCATCACAAGCTACAACATACCTTCAAAATTTTATTATTATGTTCATAACGTAAGGGGTAAACAGTATTGAAAGCTGATACATATCCATCAACCTGTATCTCCCCTTAGGCTTTGCTGGCTCGAGATTCAGCAGAGGCAAGAAGTGGGGAAAAAGGCGGGGGGAGGAGGAGTGCTATTATCAGTAGTGACACTGGCTACTGCTTTTATAAGAAATCACACACTCAGAGGCAGATGATTTACACTAGGCTTGTTTCTGTAATTTAGATAATTGCAACTTGAAACACTTTAGTGATGTGTGTTAAAGCTTCAATGGGTTTTAGAGTTAAAAGTTACAAAAACACAACCTGAGAGCAACATGTCAGTTAATTTTTGTTCATAAAACTTTTAACAAGATTTTATTCCAAGATTCCTCATTGAAACAATTATATTATTCTCAGATATTCATTTTAACATGTCATTCATTTCTTTAGCCTTTTCCACGTGTATGTTTCCCTCATACAATTTTGAAAAAGTTTCTACTAGTGTTTTGTGGTAACGGTAGAAAGATTATGGACATAAACAGGAAATGCTATTATTCCCCCAATCAAGATATAACATATGTGATCAAAACCAAATAAGGGTAAAATACTGATAAAACTTTATTCTGCTAAAATACAAGCGCTGCTCCAAAAGTAATGCCTCCTATTTTATTATGTTGGCCCACAACCTCAGAGGCAATGCTGGAGGTATGGCAGTAGAAGTTAAATATTCCCTTACATTCTGTTGCTATGTGACAGGTGGCAGCAGAGGAGCAGTCTGACAAAATGGCATCTAACATGGAAGTACAGGTGAAGAAAAGGTCTGTCACTGAATTCTTCCATGCAAAAAATGGCGCCCATTGACATTCATCAGCACCTGCTAAAAGCTTATGGATGAAACAGTGGATGATATCACAGTGAGGTGGTGGGTGATGTGTTTCAGCAGAGGTGATTGTGGTGTAAAAAACAAGCTATATTCTGGATGGCCATTCACAGCTGCCAAACCACATAATGAAGAGCTCTTGTTGATCACTAGAGAAAATGCATAGCTAATGGTGGTGACTATGTTGAGAAGTAGTGTTTTATAGCTGAGAATTTGCTCTACCAAATAATGTTATTTTACTCTTTGTATCTGTTGTTGTTTCCATGGACATAAATAGAAGGCATTACTTTCAGAGCATCCTACTTGTATAGCATTTTGCAGCAGGGTTCCACAGTCTTTAAGACTGAAATCTACAAGGAATCGTAATTTTCAAGCTTTTTAGCAGCAATTATGTTTGAGTGCTTTGATCACTGTTAAAAATTCTATTCTCTAAATGAGAATTAAGCTTTTTGTTCAAATTCAAGTGATTTCAAAGAGTTTGCTTTTCATAGAATCATGGAATTGGTCAGGTTGGAAAAGACCTTAAAGATCACCATTTCTGTTGCTTTTCTCCACAGCAGCAATGCATTCTCTTATTTTTAATATAATTGTTCAATTGAAGGCTTTACTGATGATAGTAAATTCTGCTATATAACCACAAAGACCATGATGTAAATCACTTCACCACGTAATCAAAATAACTACCTCTGCAAAATAATTCCTAGTCAAAATCAAGCAACCATCTCTTCTCATGCATGACTAAATAATCTGACCTCAATTCAGGAATAAATGTACAGAATTTGCCAGTAAATAAATCAAAATTTCTATCCTTCCAGGCACTGAAACCATCAAGAATCAATCTTCTCTGGAGTTTTTGATGCCAAGGTACAGGCACAGGAAAAATCATGAAAAACTCATCAAGGACATTTCTCCTACTGTCAATCACCAGATTGGTCAAATCAAATATGAAAAACATGAAACAAACCAAACCCCGGAGCCATGTTGAATATATGCTAATGGTTATAGGGACTCAGATTCTCATTGAAATTAACTCTAAATGACACACTTTCTTGTGTTTTCTAAACCTATTCTGCTATCTTCACAACTAATTCTTGAATTTGAATGCTTGTAGCTATCACCACTACTTTACACTGTAAAATACTTCTCATATGTTACAGCAAAAATGTTGTAACATGGAGATGCCAAAGAGAAAATTAATCATTGTGTTCTGCATGAAGTTTATATGTTCAGCGTGTGATAAATGAGATCAGCAGCTGAATGTTTAACATCAACAGAAAATTGCATTATTTCAGTAAATATTAGTAAAAAGAAATATACAGCTATCTATTAAGTAAATGAAACCACTGCAGTAAGCAAAAGGGAAGCTACCAGAAAAAAACAGAAGATGACTAGGTAACAAATGACCCTATACATGATATATAGTGCAAGCTAATCAAGTTTACCTCTGACATCTAATGCTAGGCATAGAAGTTGTTGGTGATTTACATCACTACTAAACATTAGGTGCCCTGAGCATTCACTGTGCTCAAGGCAGCATCATTCAAAAATCAATGTATTCCCAGCACTATTATTTCAAGATGACATTAAAAAGAAAATATTGTGTGTTTTTATAAACATTATCTTAAGAATAATAAAAAAGCTACGTGAGAAGTGTACAGTAAAAGCTACTTGGGTACTATGATCACAGGAGACAACATTCTGCAAAGTTAAATCCTTACAAAGAGCTTGAGATGAGGTGTGCAGTCATTTGGGGTATTCTCATTTTCTGTTCTATGTGCCAGAAAACACACAGCAAAGAAACTCAGATGCGCTTCAAATAAGGCTTAATTACTTTCATAGTAGAATAAAGGTATTAAAATGTGTTCAATGATTAATTAAGAAAAGCACATTTAACCAGATACCAGTTTTAGTTACAAGTCATGAATCTCATGAAAAAGGCAAAAAGCAAAACTCTCTCTCATAAATAATATAACACCATTCTAAACTTTTATAAAATACTAAGTTTAATAATAATCAGCTTACAGAAAGCTTAAACTCATTCTGGAATATCTGCTCAGTTCTCTAGTCACTAGAGGTCACTATTACAGTTATGAATCTTGCAAGTCTGCCGCCTCTTATTTTTTACCTCTCCACAGAAAGTACTCATATTTGAATAAAGGTTCTTGAAACATATATATAAGAGTATTCTTCAGAAGGAAAAGAATTCCAGGGAGTCTTAGTCAAAACTTCTGTTAAGGAGATCATTTAAAATACATTCTAAAAAAAAAAAAAAAGCAATGTTGACAGATTTATTCTAACAAAACCAACAATAAGAATATTGAGATGAGCTGCCCATATGTAGCAAAAATTACCTTGATATTACAGAACACTCATTTAACTCTTAACCCAACAGAAAACAAATAAAAATCAGGCAGAGTAGCTAGTTCTTGGGAACTCGGCTACTGACTCATCAGAAGCTTTTAATGCCGAATGAGGAAAGATGATAGATGCTTGAAAAAAAATTGAAATAAAAAGAAAACTGGTGAAAAATAACAATGCTGTCTGGACCTTGTACAACATCTATCATCGTTTTGACTGCCATTAAAGTAACTGGCATGAAGGATTTGCTATCGAGCCATCACCATTGCTGCTCCTGCACCAGATTTCTGGAACAAAAGTTGCCTCTTTGTTCTGTTTCCAGCAGAACGTTTGCTTGGGTGCAGACTAAACACAAATACACAAGAAATCTTTTACAAATATTTTTCTTTTAGAAATGGAAACTGAACAAGGTAGAAGTTACCAGGTCATATCAAAACCTCAGGTAAGTTCATTGTCTCCATGGTACTCATTAGATGACCTGATAGTTCAAGGTATCACTCTACTGTCACAGAAGTCATAACCACCAGTTAGAGTTGGCTGAGAGCAGTCATGGCAATCACATTTGTGCACTCCAGTCAAGAAAGAACCACATTAGCACCAGCACACCAGAAAACCACACACAAATCAAGGGGAGATAGAGTTGGAGGTGTCATGGTAAAAGAGCACCTATATACAATTTCCAAGTGCCAGGTGAGCCAAGACTGGAGTCAGGAGTAAGGCTGAACCTTTTGCTTACAAAGAACATTTTCAAAATTTGTATGGGCTTGAGGCTGGAGTTAAGATTCAGAGTTCAAAGAACATAAACAAAATTTCAGAAGTGATTATGATCATTGAGCAAACCCCTGGCTGCGAAGGGCAGGCCATCAGCAGTTAAAGGTCGGAGCTGCAAGTTTCCTAATTACTGCCAGCTGCAATGTTGGAATTCAAAGATGTCATGTGAGCAGATTTAGAGAGCTGCAGAGAAAGATGCAGGCACTCTCTAAAAATGTACAATTCTGTGAGACAGTTTATAGAATAAAGAGATATCTTTCACAGTCAGGGCTTTCCTGGTTAGGCTGTGTTCTTGTTTTACCTTGTTTTTGTGGCATAAAAGACCTCTAGGAACTGGGTGTGAATATGTTTTTACTTTTTCATATTTTCTGTCATTATGATGAACCATTGTCCATCTACTGACAATATTTGTCAGATTGCTAATCTTCATCACCAAATTCATGTTAATTTTCCTACAAGGAACATGAGCAACCTCCAAAACAAAGAAAAGCAACACAAACCCCACAACTAACATCACAGGCACTACAAGTGCCCAGCATTTCTTTCTGCATCTTTCATAACTTTCATGAGACTGTGTCAGGGAACGGTACGCTTAATTATGAATCACAGCCAATGCAGAAGTTCTAAACATTCTGCATTCAGTATATCACATTCCATAGGTGAACCTAGACCTAGCATCCTTTTCCAAACTTCCACACTGTTAGTCTTGTCTTCACAGTGTTGTATTTTTTTTTTCCTCTTTTTTTTACCTATTTAATCTCAGGATAAGAATATAAGATTACTGAAACAACAACAGTTTCTGTTGCTGGAAAATTAAATCCAGCCCAGTTCTTTGTTATGTCTCTAAACAGCACAGGGTGAGCTTTATGAACAAGAAACCCTCTTCAGGGGGGACTAAAGAAAAAGATTCAGCCAGATGTGCTCAGTTTGCACAACAACTGTTGTGTGTATTTAAACACTCAAACAACAAATGCTTTAAAAAAAAAATCTAAGAATTAACTGTTTTCACAATAGCAGAAAATGAATCTCTTCTTCCAAAGGATGTGAAGAGCCACAGAGCCTGAATGCAAGCTGCTAAAATATATGAATGGATGTCTCACTCATTCGTATGTTCTTTGTGCAGAAAATCCAGTGAAGAAGGAAATTCAGAGAAGGAACAAATTCACAGATGAAGAACAAAGAGACAAAACAAATAGGGAAACTAAAAATATTCTGCCACAAAAAAACTCCTGATTGCAGGAAATGTAATCCCATAATCAGAGATTTTCAATCCTCATGGCTGGCATGAAAACATTATAATTCTATTGAAGACCAGAGTCCATAACAAAGCATTCTTTGTATACAACATTTCCAACAAATATAGCTGTACACGCATTCAACAAATGTTAATGCAATTCTAAGAAGAACTAAAGCCCATCAGCATGGTGAAGACTAAGGTCAATCAGAGTTACACTAAAAACTTTCAGTTCCAGCTTTTATCCATCCAGAAGCCAGGAGAGATCATTATACTTTGAAATTAAAAGAAAGAGAAGGTAGGGGGCTATTTTTTCTTCTTAACAGAAGAGCTGGTAGGAAGAAGAAGCCTGCTAAACAATTTATTTGCAGAAAAAAATGAGTGTAAGAAAACAGCTGGGCTAAAATACTGTTTGTCTTTATTATTAAACAAAGCATTATCAATATATACAACAGACGTCGAGAGAAAATAACCAAAGTTAGGCCTTATGCAAGCCTTTGCTCATATCCAAATCATTTTCCCATTTCATGTCTGTGCATTTTAGGCTCCTGCGTTCAACAAAACTATAAATCCTGTCACAATACAAAGATTTTTCACCTCAACAAATTGTCATATTGATGCTACTTCAACCCTGATTTTATCTCGTAGTAATATCTCTGGCTCCTGCTTAACCGTTTCTTGATAAGATACAAAAATACATTCACCTATAATTTCTTATCTCCTTTTTACTGTTTTTGAGTTTGAGTAACAGTACCTGGCTGCATTTTTTTCTTTTACTACAGGGTTGAAATTATAGTGACAGCAGTTGCACAGATAGAAACACCAAGATCAATAGTCAGTTTGATCCAAAGGTTTCTTCTTTTGTACTACATCAGATTAAATAGAATATCCATGGTTACAGCTATTAATATTTATACCACTCTCCAAAAGGAAAGAAAAATGCTAGTCAACAGCTGAGAACAGTTTTCCATTGTAATTTCCATCTCTTACCTCCAAAGCATCAGAAACTTTTTCGAGGAGGTCCTGCAAGGGCATAAGGATACGGAAACATGAGATGGCAAACGATCAAACCCGTTCACATTACGGGCCCTTGCATGCTCTGAAACTTGCTTCAAAGAGTAAATTTACTTTCCCACGTTATTTAGAGCTAAGCACAAGTTATTTAGAGCTAAGCACAAGTTCAGACCCACATTCACAGACATACAGTGTAGATGAGTCTGAATGAATATATGCAAGAGGGAAAGGAATAGCATGAAGTAAGGCACAACTGGAGAATAGCATCATTTTCACGTGCTCAGCTTGCTTCTAGTTCAGGGCAGGCTGAACAGAAGGGAACAGCACTGGGAACAGAAAGGTCCATAGCCCCCTAACTTTGATAAGGTCATCTCACTATAGCCCTGCCCCTAATTACACCTGCCTTACTTCTTTCCTATAAAAATTTACCTATGCCAAGAACAGGCCATTCAACCTTTGAAAACTATCCATTTAGTGTGTAGATCTTATCAACAGTAATGAACACATAGGACAAAAAGTTTTGTATGTTAGCATAAAAACAATGAGCACAACAATACTTGTGCTAAGAATTCTTATGGTAGCTATTTATACATCCTTTAACATTACCTCCTATAATTGCCAAGCATGTTTTAGTGTGGTAGTTACAATAGCATTGCTGATGCTACCTCTTTCCTTGGCAGGACTGCAGAGTAGGCAGTTCTGGTTCAAGCAACACACAGATTAGCAGTTAACAGCATTATCCCAGCAACTTCTGCTTCTGTAGGAGCGGCATTATTTGCATGATTTTGTGCATTTGACTCAGCTACTGCGACCACCAAGCAGAAATGACATTTTAGATGCACACATGCAGTATATGTATCACAGGTTCAGGTAACAAACATAGATAGCCAAGGCAAAAAACGGCTTTTTTAAAGTTTTATTTACAAATACGTATGAAGCCTAGAATATAAATAGATCATTCACAGCAGATACCTGTCTCGCTCATTCCACCCCAAAATATTGTCCTGCATCAATAAAAGCCTCATTCTCAGTAAGAATAGATTCTTCCTCCAAGAACTGATTCCAATAAGAGAGATTAAGTTGAAAGAAAATTCTCTGCAGAATCACTGCAAACTCTCTCCAGTGAATACTGAGTTAGCAGACTAGCAATGCATTTCAGCCTTTCTGGGAAAAATCAAATCTCATCTGAACATGGAAAAATACATGTAGAACTAGTATTTGCAGGGCCATCTCACATCTCCTGACATAACATTATATTGAGTTAGGGTATAACGGAAATGAGTGAGAAATGATAAGAGAAACAGCAGGAAGGGAGACATGAGCAGCAAAAAGAAACCACCACCAAGAGACAAAATAGAAGTTGGTGGCAGACAGGAGATTTGTTTTTGTTGCCGCAATGAGAAATGACAGGATAGTGGGAGGTAATAGCGACACGTAGTCTGCAAGAGGACCAAATGCTACTAGCACTGGCTGCTCTCCAGGAATGCAGCCATAGGGAGTGTCACCAGTCCCCACAACCCTAGTGATGCAAAGGACTGAGAAAATAAATGAAATCAGGCTTACGGGATGCTATTTCATATAGTTTATGACAAAAAAAAAAATGAGAATCAGAAAAAAATAATAGGCATAATGGAATAACAAAACATAGCAGTACTGTGTATAAATTGTGAAAAGATGAGCATTTCCATTTAGAATGATTTTTAGTTGCTGTAGTATGGCTAATGCACTAGTACAAACTATGGGGAAAAGAGGGCACCTCTTATCTCTCTCAAAGATGTTACTGACATTTCAAACTTTAAGAGGTCAATTTATTATTTAATTAAAATAGCTTACAATTTTACCTAGTCTACTTATAGTGTCATTTCTCACTAATATTTTTTGCAAAATGCTTCATCTACAACCACTTTGTAATTAGTTTTTTAATACTAAGCTTAAGTTGTTTCCAAAGCTTTTTTACTCCAAAGGTATTACACATTAGGGAAACAATAATGAATGATATGGATCATTATTAATCAAGAATCAAAATTCCAGGCCTTATTTCAATACTTCTACTTATTTTAATTGAACTTAATTAAATTATGAACTCAGCAATTTATTCGCTTACGATGAATTTTTAAATAATCATCCAGGCTTCAAAATAACCTAGGTACCTTTGAAATTATCAGCATTCATTTTTAAAACTTGTTTTACTCTGAACAGAATTTGGCTTACATGGCTCACAAAAGTTACCTGTAAATTTCTCAGACCAATGTTTTTCACCATGATAAATGCTCTTACTACATGTATCATCCATTCTGAAAAGTGCTCAGCTCTAAGAAGAAATATGTGTTTGCACTTGGACTCACAGAAATAGTGAACAGAAAGTCACTTATCACATCAGCAAAGCTAGGTTAATATTTGTTTAAATTAAATTAACTGTTATGACTTTCGTCTATCATACTTAAGCCAGCACTGCACAGGTACCGACAAATATTTTTCCTTTTGTTTTTATGAGAGCTAGAGAAAATTAATCCTAATTATTTTAAATGGGACTGTGCAGATTGTTTAATGTGCTGGTACTTCAGCAAAACACCTACTCAACATATTGCACATTAAGAAAGTTACACCCTTTAGAGGGCCAGTAAGACTTGTAGAAAAAGATAACTGTGCCGAAGTACAAGCCATCAAACTTCTCTACATATAGAATGTGTAGAAAAGGGATCAAGTGAGTGGGTGTACCTGATGGGTAGCATTAATTTTATTAGTTTGGGCAATTTTCTATACTTCACAGAAAAAGTCACCAGTAAGCAATTTAATCAATTTATGACCTGACTGAGACTAAATCTATAGTACAAATTGATGCATGTATGATTATGAGCTTGTTTAGAAAATATTTAGATATTTATGATGCACACTGTTCAAAATGAGTTCACTTCAATCTGTCTGCAAAAAGACTCCAATACTAATAACTAATACTAGGAATTTGATTATTTAATCTTTTACAAGCTTCTCACAAGATAGCAATATTACTCAGGTAACCAGAGCATTGGTTAACTTCCTTAAACTGTGACATTCTACCATTTTTAAATCATATTTATGATGGTACCATCCTCCATAGAAACTGCTCATAAATTTGTCCTACTGCTTACCTCTCGTTTCTGCACAGTGCACTCTTGAGTATTATAAATATCATGTCCATAGTCTACTTTCATCATTTTAAAAAAGCTGATTTGCTTTACAGTTGGCAATTGCCAATGATGAGATAGTTAGACTGGTCCTTAATTGACTACGCTGTTTTTCTTTCTCCTTAAGGTGACCCTAATTATCTTTTTCCTGTTTAAAATAGATGATGAAAATAAAGGAAATCCATGAATACGAAGATCTCATATTGTTTGACTTGCCTTAAGGATATTCTGATTAATGTCAGTACACATATTTGCGACATTCACATTGCTTCTCTTCAACTCTAATATACAATTAACTGCTTTTTTTATAAATCTGTAATTTGCTTTAATAACACCAGTAACCACTGCATCTTTCCACGTTTTCATATACTTTGCAGAGTGACTGGGATGGAAATCATGTGCAAAGTAATAATCCCACATGGGAAGAGATACATAGCCAGATGTGTTGGTTTCAGGTCCAACCACGTTTTCTTACTGATAGATTCTATTGTGCCTGACAACAGACAATCTAAAACAGCCATACTTGTTTTGAATTGTAACTAAACTATCCTGAATACAGTTGATAATTGCAGAAATAAAGAAAATTGACAGGTTTGCTTAGATTAACATTTATAAAAGGCAAGAGGTAGCTTTGACTCAGAGTAGATCCAGAGCATGAAAATATGAAACAATACCGCTTCCTCTGAAATTAATAAAATGAGTATATTTCTTCATCTACTTTAGCAAAGATCATCCAGCTGAAGGCAAAGAAATAGAACTCCTCTGACAATAAAAAAAATAGTAGTTTTCTCCAATGAACTCATGAAACATCTGAGGAACAGGTTTCCTCAGCTGACAAAATATTGTGATAGTTTTAAAGGCAAAGACAAGACACACTAAGAAGAATAAAATCTGCTCTATTCTGATGGACAGAAGTTTTGGGATAACTCAAATGACTTCTTTAAAAGTATTTTGGACTTCCAGAAAGGAGAGACACTGCAGAAGTTCTTTGTTGCTACATGAATATGCCACATCTCAGGGAATCTTTTTGTCTTACACTTTGCCGATATAAGCCTTGACAGTCATTAATAAAGTCATTCATCTGACCTCCAAAATACTAAGATATTGCACACAATGTTCACCGGTGAAAAGAATTTGCTAACTTCTTTGCCATTTTTTTGTCACTTCAGTTTTACCAACAGACAAAGTATTACTCTCCAATGTCTTTAGTGCAAAGAGAATTATAGAAAAATCAGATCTTATGTTGCCCATGTTATCCTTATGCCTTTTTATAGCCATCTGCTATTTATACTGTTTTGTTATATTTTCCTCTGTTAATTAAAAACAGTGACAGGTTGTTGTTAATTAGAAACAGTGACAGCAAGGTGGTATCTTTCTTATATCAGTGGAATGTCTTCCAGATTTTACTGATGCATCTCTCTTTTCAAACGTGTCCAGGAAGCATTAAATATTATATTTTCAACTATCATTGTAGAACTCAAGAGGAATCATTCAGTATTAAAATCAGATAGTAAAAGAAAGGCTTATTTTCCTCGACATTTTGGTTACACTGTCTCTTTTTTATTCTTTTAAAATATCTTCTTGTCCTTTTCAAGACAGCACTGTGGCAGAAGGTCAGATTATAAAAGTCCCAAAGCTTATGACTCAGATTCCTATTACAAAAAACTTGTTCCAAATTTGAAGTTACACAGTTATTTTCTCCATCTAAACTTTTGTCTTGAACTCCCATTTCATTCTCCAAAATAGCTCAAAAGTAAATGGAGGAAAAGTTTAAATTAATTCCACCTAAAAACTGACAAGTTCACCTCTTTGCCTGCAATTTGCAACACTGACTGTCAGTGATAAAGCACAGAGTGATCTGAGCTACTGGAGCTCTGGACTAGTGCTGTAACAGCTAGTTCATTCTTCTTCTGCAAGGCAGTACCATAATTGGTCATTACAAAGTCAAGAACTAGATTTACACATTGATTTTGTTTTCTTAGGATGGATCAGGTCTTATACGTACTTTTAATTCCATCACTATTCCATATAGTACTGCCTTATTAAAGAATAGATGTTCAGTCCAAAATTACGTATTTAATTTCTATTGATTGCAACCCTTATTTGTCTAAAAGACAGCTCAGAGGCCCTGTTCATTTTACTAGGGACTATTTAGAGGGACAAATGACAATTCAGCTGATTTTTTCCTTGACTATTTGTTGTCAACTTCAGGTTCTAGGAATTTTCTCCCTGCAGTATGTAGTAGGAAGTGCACATAAACAATCAGCTTTGAGTAGGCTGAGAAATTCTGCTATCTAGCAAATAACTCACCCACTACCATTCTCGGTTGGACTTCACTACATAAAGATACAGAATTCTAAAACCAATAACTCATCCCTTAGAATTAACTATCCTCAGGAAAACTGCTTTAAATTATTTCTGCCATAAGTAAATTACAAACATTTTGCACAGAAATCAATATGTGATTATGTGTGTACACACACATTCATCTTAGGTTGTCTCTAAAAATAAATAGAGATGCTATTTAGGTGAGAGAAATATGTCACCAGGTTTTCAACAACTAAACAACATTAAGAAAGCCTCAATGTTCACAAGACATCTGGCATAGTATTACTGATCTGCCTGTCAGAACACAGGGGGACTTGATGAGTTGAGTAACACTGGGGCAAAAAAGAGCGAACAATCTCAGGCTGGGGTTACTGAGCACAGCAATCTAACAGGCACTAATGACAGAGCAAAAACGTGGACCTGGTTTTTGAGAACTCCAATCTGATGGGATAAATTAGAAAAAGCAAATTATGCTAAGCAATACAAGTCAATATTTTTACAGTTTTGCAAATGTTATGCTAAATAGATAACAATAGTTTTGTAGCATTAAGACATACATTTGCATTTTTCCAGTTGAAAAAGATCCAGCCCTTAATATAATGAAAACCAAGCAGATAAAAGTGTCAGTGGCATTGCTGTTTCTAAGGTAGACTGATTTGTTTTGATAGAATGCTGTTTACTCTGGATGGATAATATTCTTTATGGCCATGCCTGAAGTAAAGCCACTAATTTAAAGTGACATAACATTAAGGTCTAATTCAAAATGGTGCCATTAAATAGCAAAGCTGGACAGTCTAAAAAAAGATTGTTTGACAGAGGTTTACTGATGAGTGACCCTACATCAGCTCATTTAGGAATGAAAATTGATCTAGTTTAAAAAGTAAATTGGCTCTCATGGCTCTGTATAGTACAAAAACAAAAGAAACTGTGTAGTTAGCACACAGTGTACTACGTATACCAGTTTAACCATCAAACTAGTCATTGCTGGATGTGCTTTCTTAAATTCTAATTCACCTTGCTGGATCTGAGTATTCTCAAAATTTTGTAGTCTATGTTCCTTCCCTTTGACTGACTGTGACTGCTGCATTTTCTACCAAGAAAAATACTGTTATCTAAAGAATCCATTTTATTTCTCGTCATAATTTCTAACGTATTATTTCCTTAAACTGTTTTAAGCTAATTAATCATTTTCATTATTATCCACATTGCTGACTTGCATATGATTTTAAAGCACATTAAAATTAATTAATTTTTGCAGAGATTTCCAAAAAACACAAAAATGTTCTAAAATAACTCATGAAGGTTGTAACCAAGAAGTGAAGTTTGAACAGTAGATCATGGCTGACAAAGTCCTAAAAATAGAGAAGATCTTAGATCTGAATTCGATGTTGATAAGTGAATCCACCTGTTGTCATTTTATGTAATTACTGAAAAACTATTGAAATATAACACAGAAAAGATAGATCCAAGAAGAAACACACAAAATTGCAGATTAGATCTGATTAAACTGTGGCATGACACACGGTTTACAAAAGACTTAGTCACAAATATGAAAGTATCTGATCTAAAATTAAATAAATCATCAACTGTCAAGCCTTTGTGAATGAAATTTTTATGTAATGGTACTCACATTGTGCTTCTTATCTGTGCCTTCACCCACTGAATGAACAATCTCTACTTGCAGCCCTGAATGTTATCATAAACAAGAGCCAAAATCTGGAGGTAAAAAAAAAAATCTATATCCAGATGTATTTCTGTCAGAATAATAGCAGTTGTACAATCATTTAATTACTCTTTGTTCCACCCAGTAGGTATTTAAATATATATATATACACACACGCATATATATATTTTTTTGTTTTTCTTTAAGGATTTCAACAGCTTTGAGTTGTGCCTTACAGACACACAAGTATCCTGTAACAACCTGAGGACATGTTACGATTCTTTGAAGAACAGTATATAGAAAAAGAAAAATAAGATCATGAGTAAAAAACGCATGTAGTAGAGAGATTATCCAATAACTTTCAGAATGCCTGCTTTATTCTTGACATTTTATAGACTACATGCACTTACCTTTTTTTTTTTTTTTTTTTTTTTTAAGGTTGGTTCTTTGATGAATAATGAATCAGGTACAATTACAATCTCTCTTGTAGAATTCAAAAAGTTGCTGATATTTACCTTTTAAGTCTCCTTCGCAGTCACATATAATAAAACTCCAGCTGTCACTATGTCCTTTTTTTTTCCTTCACTTGCATCTATCAAAAATTTTAAGAGTCACATTTCCTATGCCAAACTACTGCCATATGAGGAAGCGCAAACTCACTACAAAACACAATCAAGTATAAATGGGGTACATGAGTATCTTGAAAATGCAGAATATATAGCATCATGTACATATTAGAAAAAAAAAAATGAATGGCATTCATATACAGCATATGAAAAAGAAAACAAACAAGAAAACCCAAAATAGTTGCCTAAATGCCAGTCACCATTCATCACATGTAGGTTGCTCTGGTTTTATTTTTTTCCCTCAGTTGGTCCACTGGTGACAAGAAATGATGATCAACAGTTCATGAATCCCAAAGAACTATGAACAGATTAACTTGTAGCAAATATAAACTGATAATTAATTCTCTCCAAATTCTCCAATTCATTCCAGATCAGTGACCCCTTACACAGCTTTAAATATCTTAAATTTCTTTACTTCTTTACCCTTCACAATCATGGAGGAGTTTATCACAACAAAGGGATGTGATTAACTAACTACTGCTGCAAAGAATATTGAGATTATCAACAACAGCAATTCTGAGGAATTCTGAGCAATTCTGTTCGCAAAACAGATCACTATTTAGGGTGCCAGACAGCTTTCTCATCAATTATTCTGATAGCAATGTTACAGTATACGCAGCTAATTCTCAGTGGTGTGCTTTTCTTTTGTATCATTGCCTGCTTATATAGCTGTTAGCAAGTAGCAGAAAAAAAACCAAACATGATGGGAGAAAATATTAATTTCCCAACAAAACAGAGAATTCTAAGCTAGGGTTTGCTTGGAGTCAGAAGCTGAGTGCCTTGATTTTATCTGTTTAAAAAAAAAGGGTGGGAAAAAAAAAAAAGGAAAAAAAAATTTTATGTCTATGCATGTAATTAACTAAAATTTATTAATTTCTGGATTATTCAAAGCTTAACCTTAATTCTGATGATACTGGATATTCTGACTGTGAAGTAATATTAAAAGATAACACTGGGAAACTTGCAAGGCAGAAAATGACACAATATACTAGTTACAGATGTATTTTATACTTATGTTATGACAACACATTCATTCACTAAGACAAGTGATTTGACTTTCTGAAAATTGTAATGAACATCTCTGCCAGTTAAGCATGACCTTTGAAAGAAGGGACGTGGCCTTTAATCTTCAGGACTATATGTTGAAAGGTAATTAAAGAAAAAAGGAAGAAAAGAGTGACACTAACTTGACAGCTGTTGAAGAAGATGTAAATAAACATCTGCATCTGACAGTAGAAATACAAAGTTTAACATTTGAGGACTTATTAATGATGAACTGAAATGTCTGTCTGTGCATCCTGTAACTTGCATCACTGCTTTTAAAATCAACTTAATACTTTGGAACTTAATCAACTTAGGACTTTAGAAAATATTTGTTTATTCATAAGGAGACACAACAGTAGCATTCTGAATTCACTGGCCTTGCGATAAGAAATTTCATGAATGTTTCTGAAAAGGCCATGAAAAGGTTTTGAAGAAATAAAAATAAAATGGATAGGCTGAAAGTAATATGTATAGTAATCAAGTTCATCAATCAAATTAAGTATCAAGTAATAGGTATAATAAAGGATAGGGAATAAAGACCTCCAAGGAAAGAGCAATATTTACTATCAAAGGAGCTTTAAATTATTTTTTTTTAGATTAGCATTTCAGGATTTCCAGCTTACTTAATGAATGCACAGCAATTTTCAACATAACAGACTGGTTGTGCTTAGAGTGGTAAGTTTTCAAGAAAGTACTGGTAGTCTGCCTAGTGGAACAGAAAAAAAAAAAAGCAATAGAAATTCTGTTCCCTAATGTGCTACACCAAAGAATAGATCAGAATCTGCCCACCTATATTCACTGTCACTCAGCCTAAGGGACAGAGAAAATGCCACTGTGAAATACACTAAGCAAATACAGGTACAGGTTATAATACATAACTTTGATATGAACCAAAAAATCCACTGATGCATCTTGAGTTACAAAGCTTTAGGTGCTCTTTTGTGAAGTAATTGCATCTATTGTTTTGTTCCCTTTCATGTATACATATGTATTGTACTTATTTTCCAGCACAGTTCATTTCAAAGCTGTAAGTAAGTGGGCTCTAAAAGATAATTGTGTAGTACTTTGTTACTCAAAGAAGAAAAAGTCTATGAGACACAAAGACATCAATACAGGCTCAGTACTCCTGAAAGTCCACCAGGAAAACAGTGCTACAAATACATTACTGATATTCTAAAATGAAACGATTGGAAATCCTAAGAAATATCAAGTTAGACACTTGTTTTTGTATCAAGTATTGCTTTACATGCATTTAAGAAAACACGAACACTGAAAACATGAAAAGGAAAGAAAAGAAAAAAGAGCCGAAGTTAAAACAGCGAGGGAAAAAAGAAATCATAAAAAAAGTAATGGTAAAACAGTAGATCCTGTGCAATGCTTGTCTCTAAAATACAGCCAATCCATGCGCCAAGATCAAGTCAATTAACTGCCAATTATCATTTTCAGTACCTACACAGACAGCAGCACAATGGTACAAGATCATCTAGAGGTTTTAGATTGAAAGAGATATTTATCCATGCTCATAAATCTCACTTGTTTGCAGGTTGCATGTTGATTTTTAACAGTCACCTGCAAAATGCCCCTCTCTGAAGCTGACAGCTTATACATCTGAAAACACTTGGCTTCCAAACAAATGTTGGCATCAGCGACAGATGTTATTTAACTCTAGGCTCTGCACAGATCTTAAGCAAACTGTTTCTGTGGAAGTAAGTTTGTTGGGAAAGGAGAGGAGAGAAGGAGAGGAACTAATTTATTTAAAAATAAAAAACAAGAAAATATATAGAATATAATTAAAGAACATAGTAGATCAATTTATTGAATCAGTTCCTAGAGAATATTCAATTGAAAATGATCCACAAATATTCTTTGAAAAAAATGTAATCTCAAAATATATGTTCAGATTCATCCACTTACTCAAGATTCAACCTGAGTAATGCTGTGATTCTATGATACATTAAAATTTTTATTCCATGCTCCAGTACAGAACATGAAACATTTATAAAAGAGGATAATCTCTTTGTCAGTTTTATGAAGTCTCACTCCTCCTCCCAGATACCTTTGAAGGGAAACATCTGTCTGATTAGTTTCCAATATTTAATTTACATTAAATAATCTTGTAATCTTATGAAAAGAGCAGACATGCATTCTTCTCTCCAGACATTACTCACAGACTTTTCTAATTGGCTAAAGATATTATCTGGATTTGCTCCCCCTGTGACTCCTACCAGTATCCTACTTAAAACAGCCCCCTTTTAGATGACTGACTCATTTCAGCAAAAAGATGATATTGGAGCAGAATCAAAATGCGAGATAAAAATTGTGTTCTGAATAGTAACTTTTTTTTTTCTCTCCATGAAATAAACTGGTAATTCCTTTGTGAATTTAGTCCTTTTGTACCTGTAGTTTTAGATTCACCATAAAAAGTAGCCAAATTTTAGGTTGACATCATTCAGTTTTACATTGCTTCTAAGAAAGATACTGAACCTGAGTTGCTGCCAGAACTGCTCAGTTTACCCTGTTCTGTAGCTTTGTAATTCTAATCAGTACTCATCAACAGCAGGACGTTTCCTGCATTCTCTCTCTAGTTAGTCTGGTTAGGACTATAAAAAGTAACCAATTTGATATTCTTGTAAGCAGCAAGAATACACATGAAGCATCTTGTTGACATATGAACTTTACAAAATAGGTTGATGCATTTTCTGCACCACAACCTGCAGTCCGACCAAGACAATCAGTGAAACCATATCCTATAGTCCTGAGTAAGAAAGCTTGACAGACAATGGCACAAGACATATCTAGGTATCTTGTGACTGCTATTTGGCTAAGAGCTAAGAGTGAGCAAGTGGTGCTGGACAGAATGCAGCTCTGCTTGGAGACTGACAGATGTTTCACCATGTGAGAGAAGTATTTTGGCAGAGGAGAACTCGTCACACAGAGAAGGGATCCACAGACTGCATTTTGAGAAGCACCATTTCCAGCAGCTCCAAGAAATCACTTAGGAGACAACAATAAGCTACATTTGCTTATTTTCTTATACATCCTACAAACTGTGTACATAAGAATACTAAGGTAGAGAAAGCTTTTATGTTGATTGTTTTTTCCACTTTATATTTGACAGTTGGAGTGTTAAAACAGAATTCTGAGTAAATTAAAGCAATAACAAAATTACACAGGGCAGCTGTTTCAGCTATTTCCACAGAGCAATGCTTTTCAGAAGAGCTAATGAATCTAATGGAATCTAGCAGACACTGCCAAAGCAGCAATAAGTGATTTAAAATGTAGAGGAAAGTCTCATATAAACAGCCTCACCAAGTACTAAATGAAGTAACACAAAACTCTTGGGGCTTCTCGCTTTTAACAAAAAATCAAATAGATCTCTTTTCATTTATTACAGTGGTGCCCACAAGCCCTCTACAGCGCAAAACCTGTCAGAATTTCTATTATACCTCTCATTATTGAAGTGTTTGTAACTTACCTAATTACAAATGTGCTCGAGGCTGTAGCTTGCTTTCACTTACTGCCTAGTTAATCCCCATTTCCCATATCATCCCAATTTTGAAATGATTTTTTGTTTATTTTTTGCAAAGGAATGAATATGAGAGATTTGTTCAGCTACTGAACTTCTACTAGGCTCTTCTGTTTTGCTTTAAAATGCTACTTACAAAAGCTGACACGAGGGAAGTACTGCACTGTAAATCTTTCAAATGTGACAAATTGGTTTTCTTTGATGGGGGAGGGAAGTAATGATCCTCATCCAGCCAGATTTCAGTTTGCAATTTGGGGAATAAGCTTGTGGTGTGCTCTAGTTTCCTTAAGGGGGCTGAATGATTCGTTTATAGCACATCGAAGGGTAATTTTCATTTTTTTTGCAGGGCCCACGGGGTGCAGGGACCTTTCGGCCTGGGTCAATTTGACGGGACCATATTCCTACATATTTGAGAACAGTCACTGGCAGTACCAACGCAGATCAGAACCTGAGCACTTAATTTCACAGTGAATTAGGTCCCCTCGGACTCTTTATTGAGACTCTTGAGATTCCTAAATGCATTTAAAGTTCTTTCCAAAGACCTCAGTGTACTGCCTTCGCTGGATATAGACATGTAACTTCTTACTGGCTTCAAAGGCTGCCAAAGCACTTTGAATTGTTTTCCTGAGTGAAATTCTTGCTCCTTCTCAAAGGAGGCCAAATCTCAGCCTGCTGGTGGGATGCCAGTCATGCCACTCAGGATTGGAAATATTGAAATTAGACTTCTAAAATAAAAGGTCAGATTAAAATGCCTATCTCATCAATGCCCAAAGAACTTCCTTAGAAATAACTGGAAATCCTAATGACCATTTTTAATGACAGTAAAATCCTTACTTCAGTGGGAACAGAGTGCTACACCCTTCACAAGTCATCCTTTACTATTGGTAATACTCCCAGTCTGCTGGACTAGGAGTCCAAGGAGTGCAGGCTCCTTAACAAAAGAGATCTGCTACCTTTACTCATTTTCGTGTCACGTAAACCAGTCATTTTCCTTTCACTCAAGATTTTTCTTTCTGATGTGTATTAGAAGAAACAGAAAGAAACAACATCGTTTTCTTCTGTCATTCATGTATCTTTTGAAGAACCTTTTAATTGAGATATTTCATGCCATATGTAGGAGAGTCCAGTGCTGAAATTGAAAGGGAGTTTTTCCTTTTTAACTTGTATTTTTATGCAGCTGGATTTAACTCATAGTATTTACATTTCATAGACAAAATTTATAGTATTTAATTTAGACTGTTCAAGTGCAAATAACTGGATCTAAGCGCAGACTATGCTTGCATGCATTGCGCTTTTATTACTTTTTTCATCAGAAAGTCTTATTGTATTTTTTACAAATGAGTTTCATTCATTTTTCAAAGTAAAGTTGCTAACAAATTAGTTTCATTTGTTTTTCAAAGTAAGACTACTATTGTGCTTAGATTTAGACATAAAACTGACTAGTTCTGCAAGCTAACACACAGAACTAAAAGATAAAACAATCTCATTAATGTTTAAGTTCAGACAGTGTCTATGAAAAATTGGCAGATGTGTTGCCCCTTTGATTTCTTAATCATATTGACAACATTGACTATAATTAATATAATAATCTTAGCACACACTACAAGTTATGGCCCTGAGCAACCACCTATAAAAGATAAGAATAGTTACCACGTAAATTAAGAAAATTGTATACATCTTTCAGTAATTTTGTAAGCAAGCTATAAAACTTTATTTAATACCTAAATAGCTATAACCTGCAATATGTTAATCAGATGTCAATTACTTGCTAAAATAGCAATATTTATTATGTTAATTGAAACTAAACTTGCTATAGTGATTTATTAATCCTAGTTTTCAAACTCCTTAATTATCTCACCCATAGAAAGACCGTAGCCGTGATTCAAGTAGTTTGACTAAATTAACCTCTCAAATGGGGATGCAGACAGAATAATCAATATTCAGTTCATAAAACGTAAATACATTTATAAGAAAGATAATCTGATGCAGTATCTCAGTTTCATTTTGATTGAGAGGCAGGAAGTGAGTAAACACTGCATTTTAATAATGTATTCACAGCATATAGCTCAGATTTCAGTGCTGCAGATAAGTGATGTTTGGCTGTATCTGACATGATAAAATTGCTGGCACATTTTAGTTACCAAACTCTTGTATGATCTGATAAAATTAAAGTTTTTTAAATTATTTTCATTTTTAAAGAGGTTAACTCAACAGAAAAGTATATTTTAGCATGTGCCAGGTAATCTATAGTTTTAAGAATTAAAACTCATTTTAAATTACTTTGACTTCTCTATTATGCGTTATATTCAGTAAGTCAGTATTAACACAACTGCCACATACAATGGTTGCTAATGATTTAAAGAATATAATATGAAGCTAAAAAAGACTCCAGTTTTAATACATTGTTTTGAACTGACAGTATTTCAATTTTATTTTTTTTCCATCCAAGTCAGAGTTTTGCAGGGATACTCTGAATTCCCACATTTGAAATGATGTTCTTTGCCTCACTCTCTATCTAGGTTTTATTTCATGCTAAGCATGTACCTTACTTATACTGAATTCCTGCACCTATACGAATTGGAGCTTCCTCTTGGCCTGCACAAGACAGGGCATGCTGACAGCATAGGCTTTTACTTGTGCCATCTACTGAAAGTTGGCCCCAAAAGGGACTACATAAGAGCCACAGATCAATGAATAACTGAGTCAATCCTGTCTCTATTTCTTCGCTCTCCCCAGTTGCTGCCCCCAGTCCCAGCAACTGACGTATGAAATAATATACTGTTTTTATGTATCTAGACAAACCCCATATTCTTGGCAAACCCTCTCGAGGCCATTTCATTAGTGATGCTGCACAGACTGGCATCAGCAAAACCCAGGACAAACATGCTAAACAAATGTTTTGTCTTTCATAGCTGAAAGGTCAAAATTTCTCACTGCATCTCCTTGCAATGCTCCTGCACTTAAAATTCAGGGACTAAGTTCAGCACAAACGCAGTGTCAATGACCTCAACAGACAAACACACTGCCAGTTGCTTGGCTCATTGAAGCTATGCATCCTCTTCCTTCTCCCAATTAATTTGCCTCTATAGAAGGCCAAATCTTTTTCGCTTTAAGGTCTGATGAAAACTTAATAGGCTCCCTATTAACTTCAATGGGCTTTAGATGTGGCTCTTAATGAGAAGGGCCCTGTAAAATTTGCACAACTGACAGCTTCCTGCTTATCAAGTACATTATCTTAGTAACTAACCAGTGAAGTATAAAATGTTAACAATTGGTTAAAAATGATATAAGCCCTTGTAAGGAGCAACACTTACAAAGCAAGCTGATTAATAAACTGGCAGTGCCTTTCCATTGGGTAGTTAGCCACCCTCCTGTATTATGAGCAATTAGGGAACCGAGCACTGGGATCATCCTGAAATCACAGTCAGTGATGGTGTTATGATATGAAGATGGACATACAATGACATTTAAATAGCAGCATTGATTAAAAAAAAAAATCTAGAAAAGTTTTCCATCTCATAAAGGCTAGAAGATGTTGTCAGAAGTGGCCAATTTCCCCCATGCCCTCCAAAAAAATACCACAACTCCCATGGTTGTTAGCGGAAACAACTTGACCTGAGAACCACTAAATTGCTCCTGTTAAAATGGACAAAATACAAATGAGTGAGCACTGAGCTCATTTAAAAATACAACTCTAATTAGTTGAGGCTGGATTTTCTATTGCACAGCAGCTATAACCAAATCAAATTCTTTAGTTCAGAAGTGAACAAATGAAACACAAAGGATCAGCAACTTCACGGTTACTGATTAATACTGGGATATTTAATGAATACACTGGATACTCTCCTGTCCAGTAGACCATACTTAATGATGACATGGCTTCCTGAAAGAATGGTAAATCAGCTAGTAATAGGATTTTCCTTTTTTTTTTTTTTTCTTTAATTTCTTTTTCTTGCAAGAGATGTGCAGCTTCACCAAGATCTCAATGATCAGAAAAACAAAGAATTTAAACTAGTTGTGATAGCCTTAAGCCACCGCTTTAACAACTGCCATTATCCACAGATAATGTTCCTGAAACAGGTCTATTCATCTCTTATAGATAGGAAAAACTGTTTTGTTCCCCCCCCGGAAAATTATCAAAATCCCTCCCCATTTCCCCACTGCCATTTGGCCAGTGACCCATAAGAAAGGTTGTTATTCTAAAGAGCAGATAAAACTTTAAAAATTGAATCAGTCTGAAATGAATAATAATCTGGTTTTACAGTTTCAATATTTTTTCCTTTGTAAATTTAAACTGTAAAAAAAAAAAAAAAAAAAAGAAAAACACCCANTTAGGTGCTCTTTTGTGAAGTAATTGCATCTATTGTTTTGTTCCCTTTCATGTATACATATGTATTGTACTTATTTTCCAGCACAGTTCATTTCAAAGTTGTAAATGCCTGCTTTATTCTTGACATTTTATAGACTACATGCACTTACCTTTTTTTTTTTTTTTTTTTTTTTTAAGGTTGGTTCTTTGATGAATAATGAATCAGGTACAATTACAATCTCTCTTGTAGAATTCAAAAAGTTGCTGATATTTACCTTTTTAAGTCTCCTTCGCAGTCACATATAATAAAACTCCAGCTGTCACTATTGTCCTTTTTTTTTCCTTCACTTGCATCTATCAAAAATTTTAAGAGTCACATTTCCTATGCCAAACTACTGCCATATGAGGAAGCGCAAACTCACTACAAAACACAATCAAGTATAAATGGGGTACATGAGTATCTTGAAAATGCAGAATATATAGCATCATGTACATATTAGAAAAAAAAAAATGAATGGCATTCATATACAGCATATGAAAAAGAAAACAAACAAGAAAACCCAAAATAGTTGCCTAAATGCCAGTCACCATTCATCACATGTAGGTTGCTCTGGTTTTATTTTTTTCCCTCAGTTGGTCCACTGGTGACAAGAAATGATGATCAACAGTTCATGAATCCCAAAGAACTATGAACAGATTAACTTGTAGCAAATATAAACTGATAATTAATTCTCTCCAAATTCTCCAATTCATTCCAGATCAGTGACCCCTTACACAGCTTTAAATATCTTAAATTTCTTTACTTCTTTACCCTTCACAATCATGGAGGAGTTTATCACAACAAAGGGATGTGATTAACTAACTACTGCTGCAAAGAATATTGAGATTATCAACAACAGCAATTCTGAGGAATTCTGAGCAATTCTGTTCGCAAAACAGATCACTATTTAGGGTGCCAGACAGCTTTCTCATCAATTATTCTGATAGCAATGTTACAGTATACGCAGCTAATTCTCAGTGGTGTGCTTTTCTTTTGTATCATTGCCTGCTTATATAGCTGTTAGCAAGTAGCAGAAAAAAAACCAAACATGATGGGAGAAAATATTAATTTCCCAACAAAACAGAGAATTCTAAGCTAGGGTTTGCTTGGAGTCAGAAGCTGAGTGCCTTGATTTTATCTGTTTAAAAACAAACAGGGTGGGAAAAAAAAAAAAGGAAAAAAAAATTTTATGTCTATGCATGTAATTAACTAAAATTTATTAATTTCTGGATTATTCAAAGCTTAACCTTAATTCTGATGATACTGGATATTCTGACTGTGAAGTAATATTAAAAGATAACACTGGGAAACTTGCAAGGCAGAAAATGACACAATATACTAGTTACAGATGTATTTTATACTTATGTTATGACAACACATTCATTCACTAAGACAAGTGATTTGACTTTCTGAAAATTGTAATGAACATCTCTGCCAGTTAAGCATGACCTTTGAAAGAAGGGACGTGGCCTTTAATCTTCAGGACTATATGTTGAAAGGTAATTAAAGAAAAAAGGAAGAAAAGAGTGACACTAACGTGACAGCTGTTGAAGAAGATGTAAATAAACATCTGCATCTGACAGTAGAAATACAAAGTTTAACATTTGAGGACTTATTAATGATGAACTGAAATGTCTGTCTGTGCATCCTGTAACTTGCATCACTGCTTTTAAAATCAACTTAATACTTTGGNAAGAAAAGAAAGATAGAGTTGATCATATAAAGAATGACTAAAAATGAAGGATATGATTGAGAGGTTTAATTCTTGCAGACTCTAAACCTTATTTTGACAGTTCAGTTACCACGTCCTGGAAAACGGTTTTCACACAAATTCCTATTGTTGTTCTTAGTAGATATAAAGACTTTATTGAAATAAAAGTATTTAACTATAGCACAAATCCAAGTGAGAAAAGGCAATTTGCAAACTAAGGACTGAACATTCCAAGACGAGCTTGTACCAAAAGCATTTCCTAAATGAACAAAGCATTTACAAGTATGAATATCTACTATAGCAACTGCTTTTCTATTAATTATATGCTGAATCCAGTACTCTCCTGTGTTTAGTTTATTTATTGCAATTCTTTTGCATTTGCCCTCATTTATTATACTAAGCATCATTTGTATGCAGTGGGATTTTTAATTGCTTCTGCCCAAAAGCAATCATTACATAAAGATGTCCTAAGGGTACTGAAATATCTACAGCACCTCCTTAAATCTACAGGAGATGCAAACAGACAGTAACTGTCTCTTGTAAAACTGAAAATTGTTTCTGTCCAAGAAGGAAACAAATTTGGCCTCTGGCATATCAATATTAATCAAGGGCCAGTGGCAGACAGTTTAGATAGGACAGGATAAGGTAGAGAAACTGAGAGAAAAAAAAAATAACTAAACTGAGATTATCTAAGCTTTCCTGTCAGAAGGTGACAGGCATCAAAAGGACGATTGAGACAATGTTTTAGTTTCAAAACCAATGTTTGTTGCTTGCCCTGGTCAGATTTCAAAAGTGGATTCAAATGGTGCTGTTTTAATATGAATAAAATGAGTAACAATGGTGAATACACAGTTCTGTGGCCTTCCTTTGCACCTTGGCTCCTCCAGAGATTTCAAACCTATACACTGTTCCAGGACACATCTTACCTGTTGGGATTTGTACAAATCAACGGCTCTGTACAGTCAGCTTGTACTAACAAAACATTGGCAAAAACGCATATTCCTGGAAGTCATGTGTTACTGATGTTATGTAAAATGAATAATTTTATGATCTAGTTACATTTTTCTAGTTCAAAGAAAACTTTAACAGAAGCAAGGTTCTACAGGATAAATTGCTGGATCTAGTCTTTGTTCTCATCTGTCCCCACAAATCTGGTGCAAATCTAGAAATATCTGTTTGTTAACACAAAGTAGAATCATAAAAATCATATAATTATGGATGATTATTTGCTATAAAATGAAAACTAAAGCATTTAAAATGGCTTACTTCCATATTACTCTTCTCAAATTTTTACTTATTTAATTTGAAAATTCACATGTATTTCTATTTACTCATGCTGACATGTAATATGCAAACGTTTTCAAGAATGCTACCCAGCTAACTCTTTGCCCTTTATATTTCTCAGTAATGTGTAAATGAGATGCAATGCATTAAAACAGTTTGTGAAACAGGGAAAAGAATGCGCAGAACTACGTTCTTCAAGACCAGACACAAGAACAAGAAATCACACCAAAGATCTTTCCCTAAAAATAGCTGCATTCAGGGCGTACTGAGGAAAATGGGAATCTTTAAAGCAGGCTGAATGATTTCAGACAAAGTTGAGAAATACAAAGATCAGTTTTCATATCTTGCACTGAAGCAGTGATGAGCATGATGGTGGGTGCAACAAGTAGCTAAATAATGTCAGGATACACGTATTAAATCAAAGATCTCACAGAAAACCATATGCAACAGCCTGCTTACATGGGATATATCAAAACAAAATACTGTCCAGTTGGAATTAATGACTAACATTTTCAAGTTTAGGTTATAATTAGACAAGCAAAGAAGTACATGATGGAAGATGAAAACCAAGAGGAGAACGCATATCATCAGATATAAAAAAAACTAACTACATAAAAAGGATTAATTAAGGCCTTAATGTCAATTTGGGTTTATGAACCGAATATGCAAAGTTGGGTTATTAATACCGTGCTATTGGTGTTACATATGTCTATGTACCCTAGATCAAAACAACCTTCACCAAGTCCTGCACAGTACAGCTGTACAAATGTAAAGGCAGAAGGAATTTGGTCTATGAACAAGATGAGATGAACAATGGACCTTGGAGTCCTAACAGCAATCACTGGGAGAGGGACACAGTGCCAACAATTCATTTATAGATGAAGACCCTTTGCAAATACATATAGCATTCTATTTTCAGATGTCTAAAAATCTCCTTTTCATTTTGGAAGGAATGTTTGTCTACCTGAATCATATGCATTGTT
The DNA here is from genome assembly GCA_016647715.1 of Pavo muticus. Classification (NCBI taxonomy): domain Eukaryota; kingdom Metazoa; phylum Chordata; class Aves; order Galliformes; family Phasianidae; genus Pavo; species Pavo muticus. Next base: position 1,962,397 of record JACDJE010000035.1, on the reverse strand, counting down.
TTATATTTGTTTTTATATAAGGCCATTAAGATCATGGATGGTGATAGAAAAAAATAAAAATTAAACATGTTTTAATGTTGAAAATTATGTGGTAAGTTTTCTGGTTGCTTTTGTTGTCTATATTTTATGCAGTACCCTTCAAACATTAATTTAAGCAAAGATTCAAAACCCAGAGCTCATCTATCATTAATAATTTTGCGGAACTTGCAATTACTAATATGTGCACAGTACTATTTTACTTTATCAAAATGTCCTTTTTAAATTACTCTGTCTGCGGTTCCTGATGTACAAATTAAGCATCTAATTTATCTTGCCCAGTCTTTTAGGACGACTTGATCAGTCCTCAGCAGCCAGATAGTGAAAGTTAAATATAAAGCAGCAATCTCTCCTAAAACCTCTGAAAGTAGGCATAGGAGCCAAGCAGAAGATCAGAGGGCATAAGGTTCAGTGTGGTGAGAAAAATGAGAACGTTCCCAGTCTAAAACTATCTCAATTTATGCATTACCCATGAATTGTTTATATCTCCTAGGATCAGTGAATTTTCCTATAAGATGGATTACACAATAACCTGTTCCACTATGCCTGTAACAGACTGGAATGAGGTCTGTGTCCACATTTGTCTGCCATTATCTGCACTAGAGACACACTGAAGGAAGATAACCGCCGGAATACTCCACATCACCATTTGCTCTGAGAAGGCTGCCAGATCTTAAAAGGGAAATTAAAAGAAAGCTAAGCTTCTCTAGCTTATAGCTTCATTTTCAAGCTATAACAAGTTAATAAGACTGCTGTCCATGGAGGTTTGGTATAGAAATCTTTGAGAGATGCTCTGAAAATAATGCCTCCTATTTTATTATGTTGGCCTACTATGTCAGAGGTGGATATTGGTGGGATGGCAGTAGAAGATGAACCTTCCCATCAATATTCCATTACATTTTGTTGCCAGATATGACAGATAGTAGCAGAGGGGCAGTCTGACAAATCACAGAATCAGCGAATCATAGGGGTTGGAAGGGACCTCCAGAGATCGAGTCCAACCCCCCCACAGTTGTGTCTGACATGGAAGTATGTATGAAGCAAAAGTGTGGAATCAAATTCCTCTATGTCGAAAAAATGGTATCCACTGACATTCCTTGATGTTTGCTGAACATGTATGGAGACCAAACAGTGGATGTGAGCACTGAAGGTGCTGTGGGTGGTGTGTTTCAGCAGTAAAGACAGAGCGTCGCCTCTGCTGGTGCAGATTGTTATGAGTGCAGCATGCAGGCTCCTGTTCATTGCTGCTGAAAATGCAGAGCTAATAGTGGTTACTGTGTTGAAAAATGGTCTTTTGTAGCACAGAACTTGCTCTATCAGTGTTATTGTGCTCTTTGTTGTAATTTCAATGAAAATAAATAAGAAGCATTGCTTTCAGACCAACTTATGTAAATAAAAAGTAAACAACGGTATTTTATATTACTCCCCACAATACCACATCACCTCTCAAAAACCACTTATGAATGTAATTCCAACATGTGAAATTGCACAAGATAATAACTTGCTTAGCTATTAAAACCTGATAAAATATAAAATAGCTATAATAATTCCTCAAGAACACTTAATATCTTGCATATCTCATTACTGCTTTCTAAATTCTTGGTATTTTATGGCTGTACATAGATTGAAATGTTCTGTATACAGCTCATCATGCTGTTAAATTGGATTTAGTTTAGAGATAAAACTTCAGTAAACAATTTCTGGGGAATACTTTGAGCAACATTAGTACTGACCTGGCACTTAGATCAGATTAAGAGAGAGTAATCTGCCAATTTAAAATGTTTGAAGATTGTGCTGTCAGATTTTTCTACCAGAATATTCACTTTTTCCTGAGGTTTTTTTTTTTTTTTTTTTTTTTTTTTAAATTTATGCCATAGTTTCCACAGTGTTTTTGTGTAGGATCTTTTTTATTTATTTATTTATTTTTATTTTTTAGGGTAAGATTTTAAACAATGAACACTGTCATTTAGTTTCCTAACCAAAATATATGAAAGACATCCAGACTCAGTAGTACTATCTGAGAAGAACTGAGAAGCTGGCACTGAGGAAAGCTGGCACTGTGCCCTCTTAAAAATCTGGTCATTTATTCAGAAGCCCAAACAAAAAAATTTTGGTTCTCAGCTTTCTTACTTAATCTCTCAGTACATTTGATTTTCATGCTTCCCACATTAAAGCCTCTTTACAGAGAACTATGTTTCCAGGGACTTGAAAGCATAACCTTTTAGAATCTCAAACTTACAGTGACAATATCACAGTCTGAACGGAATGAATCAGTCATATCATTACCTCTCTTAACTTCATTTGAGATACAAGCCTAATTAAGTGATGTTTAGCTTGATTTAATTAGGCTATCTTGCTGTCTGAGGGGCATTCCTAATTTATTCCTCGTTATTCAGAGCTGGCTACTTTACCTAGCAATATCTTTTTGAAAGAAACGAAAAAGCACTGACTAAAGCTGCAGCATTTTCTATGCAACAGGAAGAAAACTGCATATATGGAAATAAACTTCCCAAGTCTAAAAGTAACGTGAACAACTCTGTCACCACTCTACCAGAAAGCAAAGATAACATCATAATGTGTGGTGGATAATAAATCCAGCCATGCATAATGTCAGCCACAGGGAAAAGCTAACACACTACATAGTAGGTCAGGAAAAGTTCATAAAGAATTCAGTTGGAATTCTCCTAGCTACTCGCAGTATGGATATTTCACTATGAGTGACCATAACATGAAGTTAAACAAAGTTATCTTAAAAATTTAGCATCTTTTCACATCTTTATGACTATCTAGGTGAGTCAAGTATAAAGCTAGATAAAAAACAATATATTTTAGAGTTAAAAGAAAGCAGTAAATGTAAAACTAACCCCTTTGAAATGAAATGATTGTACATCATATACATCACAGATGAAGACAAAAGATCAAGATGATAGGCTAAGTTATAGGCAATATACTCAGAAGTTATGATAGCTAGACTTATTTTAAACCCCATACTTGTGAGCAGCTAAAAAATACAAAAAAGAAAATCAATTTCTTTTGTTTGTTTTATGTTGTTTTCTAAATGTTTTACTGAAAGGCTTCAAGCTGGGAGCTCAAGAGAACTGCAGATTCAATAGCTCCTAAGACCATGGGCAATACTACTTTTTAACTATGCATTTCAATATGCTCAAGGTTCAGCTGATCTGCAAGCTTACTGAAGCTTCCTGCAGAAAGAGGTTGATCCTGGCTTGTGAAAGCACATTGATTCTTGATCCCCTTCCTGGTTTTTTGGTTGTGTTTGTTTTTTTTTTCCCTCACCTCTGGAACACAAAGAAAGAAAGGAATCCAGAACCACTCTATTTGAAACCATTTTTACACTGATATCCTCGCTTTCATGTCTGTCTTCTGCACATCAAGCAGCATGTCAAAACTGTTTATTATCTCATCCTTTCATTAGGATATAGTCTAGTGCTATGTTTTCATTATGTAGGAGGAAATCTTTTTTTGTTTTACATATTGCAGTACATTTGTACTAAATAAAGCAAAGAAAGGCAGAGAGAAAAGAAAATAGTAACAAGTTAGACTTACAATAGTCCTTAGATCCTGATGTAATGCACTGTCTTGATGAAAATATTAAAAAGGTCAGCCTTCAAGACAAATATGCCTTACAGCTGCTTTAAGTGCACCACTATGCCAGAACAATACAAACTGAATTGCCAGCTTGATAGTAGTTAATCCCTCAACCTTCAGATAGGCCTAAATAGCACGTACAGTTTTGTAGTCTACCAGTGAGAAGTCAGTAATAATAATCCTTCTACTAATAATACTTAACATATAAACACTGTACCTCAGAGTCAGAGGTAGTAGTAGGCCTACAATGTATACTAGAAAGCATTAATGAACAGATGCAAAAGTCTTCTGGATTCAGAAATCAACATTGAATATGGAAATGCTCTTGCAGGGAAATAAGCTATGAACTGAACTAAACAAGTGTGGATAGATGCTTTTAATCAAAGGAAAGGCTGTGCAAGATAGTTCTAGACTTTATGAACTGTTCTGTCCACTCCCATTTTACAGATTAATCAGTTAACATTTTATTCAGATGGCGCTTCAATCAAGCTCTTTGTCTATGAGAAACATGACCAAGTGTAAGCATGCCAATACATCTGTTAAATATTCATGACATCACGTCATGTTATCTGATTTCTTCTCCTGACATGTTTTGAAAGAGCCAAGGGAAAAAACTCTAAACTAAAAGCCAGCATCAAGTGAGAAATCTGGCTGTTGTAAGTGCTGTTTCTCAGCACTCCCTTTCAGCATACTCTGCATAGTTTCATTCTCCATCCTGGGCACTATCCTTAAGGTTCTTGTCTAAGAAGTTTGCAATTACACTGAGAGGTTCTGCCTGTTATTCTGACCTTGCACTCCAGTCAGTCAGAAATGAAAGCTGATGAAAGTGATCTCTGAGTTCCAGCTCCTGTGTTTAGTCTTCTTGTCTGTGCTCTTCATAAATTTATACTGCTGAAATTTTAAATGTCCAGCCTCATTATTAGTAAGTCTCCACCACACTGCATCTGCAACTGTTTTCACTTTCCAAAAGAGCCTTAGGTTCTCTAGCCCCTGACAGTACAGCATGTGGATTTCTTTTCTCTCTTTTGCCTGGTTAAGACATTATTGATTGCAACTTGCACTTTGAAGTGGATAGCTTTCCATTGCCCACATTTGCATTCCTTTTTTTATTTCAGCCCCCTCTTCTCTCTCTACTGATACTCTTGACATTTAAAACACATGTACTGGCGTGAAACATTTGTTGCTGGACACTACCTCAGTGATATATTTTCACATCTCCTTAACTAAGTCCTCATGGTCCAGAATTATTTCAACTAATGGCTGGAAAACGACCATGAAAAAAATCCTGCAAGCTTTTTTGTTTGATGGTATTTAGTCAGTATTTACGATACTGACACATTGTTAGTATTTGGTCAGTACTTCCTCCCAGAATTTATTCATGTTCTTCATCTCTGGTTTTCAGGATCGTATGCTTATTAACCACTATTGTCTTTTGGAGGTATTATTCCAAATTTGATATGAGCTTGAAGATAAGGTCATTCACAATTTCCTCTTGTCTCAGAATTTACCAGAATTACCCTTCTGGCATTTCCAGCCTGCATGATTAAGGCTGTTGAGTAGAACCACTCATATCTACCAGCTCATGAACAAATGAACTGACATCTCTTTAGGTCACTGAATTTGATAATTATGTCATGATATAAGTTGTACAACGCAACTGAGAAACTCAAAGCAGCAACAAGAGCAATGAAGCAAATGTAATAAGGAAACCATGCAATATTTTCTGCAAGTTTTTTTCAAAATCAGCGATTTGCCACCTGAGACTCTCCTCCAGGAACCCTATGGCAAAGTTCAGGCTCTGCAGAAACACAAATTTAAAAAGGCAAATTACCAGAATTTGCTACAGAGTATGTATACAGAAACTTTGCTGCCAAAAAGAAAAATACGAAGGTAGATTGGGAAATCCTAGAGATGGAGATCTTAGCTCCTCCCTGAATACAAGCCCAGAAATCTTCTGTTCCATCCCCAATTTATCTATCTTTAAGATTCACCCTTTATTACAAGCTGTCTAAAATAGCCTCATTTCATTTAAAGTAAGGTAATGAGCTGGTTTCAAATTTAAGGGTCTGTTAATCTATAAGTTGAAGTACAACCAAGGATATCACTGCAAATTTTTTTGGAGCTTAAAAACATAGCATCCATATCTTACAGTTTAGCTGTCTGCAGTTACACGGGAAGCAGTTAGTTCACTAACTTCCTTAAAACAGAATTTCAATGTTGCTTTACTTTCAGCAGACACACTGAATTTATTAAACTCACAAGCTACATAGATGGTTTCTGACTACTAATATCCATATACTTCAAGGACAAAAGTTTGTTAGGAATAAACTATAAAACAACACAAACACATAGCAAAAGGCCTTCTACTAATCTAGAGAGGACTGACTTACTTTTGATTTTTCCCCATTATACATCAAGAATAAGCTGCTGGAACATCTCATGGTAAAGAAGCCACCCGCCTTTCAGGCTTTTGACCAATGCATAACAGATTTGAACTTACGTTACTCCGATATTCCACAAGAAAACAACAAAAAGAAAACAATTTTCTTCATTAATAAGTTTCCGGAGAATTCAGAACATACTTCATTTTCATTTCTGTATGACTATTTAAGAATTATGGGAAGACAACTCTAATAAAGTATAGGTAACACTCCACAATTAAACAGCTGGCAACAGGTAAAGACCAATTGAAAGAGAGATACTTGATAACATACAAACAAATTAGAATGCTCAGAAGCACTGTAACACTTTGATCTCAGGAGAAAAGAGCAAGCTAATTGTATATATAAAGTGGCATTATTGTGTCAGTCCAAGAGGGACTGAATGACTGTGCGCAATATGCCAAAGCTACACAGGCATCAATCAATCAATCAGCTATGCTTCAGAATGCTTACACACAGCCTGGCGTGCAAAGCAGCTCATTTAAGTCAACTGCAATTTATGTCAAGTGAAGAAAGACTAAATTTTAAAATCAGTCTAAAACAATGTTTCTTTTTTTTTTTCCCCCCCTACATTTGATCTTCCACAATTAAGCAGCATTTTGTAACCTTATTTAAGCAAGTAGATCTTTGATATAACATAATTCAAGCAACTTTTAAGCACAGTACTACATATACAATTTTCTCAGTTGCATACGGTCTTGTTTTCTTGCGAAGAGCTTTGATGAATGAAAAGTAAACATATAGTTTTTAAAACCAAACTATTCTAAATTCCCAAAGACCTAACTCATAACTCATGTCCAATCTGAAAATACTTAAACACTATAGTTTCTTTCCACTTGTACAATAGCTAAAAGTCTTAACAAATCCCAAATCATTACACTTATGAAGGGAAAAAAGTATTTGCTTTTTAACATGAACGAAAACATTCAGCATGTGGTGTAAGAGAATTAAAGATTGAACTTCTAAAAGATAAGGACATGAGATTACAATGGGTAAGGACTTTCTGTTTAATATTTTCCCTTAACCTATATCTAGACACAATTTTCTACATACAGTTCTAAGAGACAGCTGACCTCAGAATTCCCTGAGGCGTGCCCACGGGACAGATCGTAGATGGATCACCAAGTATGAAGGCTGTTCTCTCGGGATTTGCATTGATGGCTGTAGAGCTGGTGTGTGCAGCAACATTTATTTTGGTATTATTAAACACTATAACCCAGAAGATCAAAAAACCAACCCACACAAACTAAGCAGGAATAATATAACAAAGTGATCTATTCTCAATTGACAATGACTGAAAAACTGTACCATTTAAAATGCAGTAAGCACTGCAAAAATGCACAAACGCATAAAATATTTCTAAAGGAACAGAAGGAAGATAACAGAAAGGGGATCCTGATATCAGCACCCAGATTTTTCTGTAGTTCAGTTAGTGTAATGGCACAGATTTGAATACCCAGAACAGATCAAAATATGAAATGAACTTCAGCTACGATTCAGCAGAATTTCATTCAAGTAGCTTTCCTTTTCACACCAAACCTATATGGATGTGTTAAATGTAGCAATAAAGCGTTGCAAGAGCACTATAACTAATAGCCAGGTGAGATTCCATTTTTTTTTTTTTCTAAAGCATTACAGGCTGCATATTATCAAACTACCCTACTTTGCAACTCATAAATGATGAATCAAAGTTTTAGAGAGTTAACTGCACTTGTTCTGCAAAAGAGGGTCTCTGTAGAAAAATAAACACAAATGACTTTCTTAAAAGCTATCTGTTCACTATAGAGAAATAAATGCTTTTTGCCCATAAGTGCATTTCCATAATACATGCATTACATTTTTTAAACTATCATTATCTTGAAACTCTATTGTTGGATTTTTACAATATGGAGCTAAGATCCACATAATTTAGTATGATCTTTAAGCAAGCATGATGGTGGAATACTATACACTGAAGCCTGAATTAGCTAGCAGCAGTATTAAAAAACCCCAGTACTAAAGAACAGGGTAAGTAATTTGTAACTGGCAGGAATGGCCCTGCATTTTGTTGCTTTATGTTTTATCTGTACAAAATTCCACATTTCCTCATCCTGCAGAAAATTAAAATCTATCTCATTACACTTTTTTTTTTTATCAGTTTACTTCATGCTATCATGAAATGAAATCATCATCATTATTTATCATTTCCAAAGCATGCCCAGCTGACCCTGAAAAAGTCTCAGAAATGCCATCACTGTTACTGAGCTAGAGAAATGTTTTAACATGGTTAAGCCCTCACTCTCTCAGACACTTAAATCAACAGGTTGCCCCATAAGACCAATTGCTGCTGTTGAGTCAAAGGCAATGGCACCCTAAGACAAAACCAGTTTTGTAATCAGGGTATCATTTCTAGCTGGACAGAACTCAGTTATGATCTACAATAGTAAATCATATTAGTAACAATATCATTTTGCCCAAACCTTGCTATTCTCTTCAAATCAAAGTGAAAGGCCCATGATTGAAGAAGCTTGAATATTTAATGAACTATCTGGAAAGCATCCTTGTATTGAAACTCTTCAAAAGTCAAAAAGCAAGAAAAATAAATTAAGTCAACCCTTCTTCTTACTTGATTCCTTGAGTTTTCAATTTGATCTAAATTGAAATCAACAGTGAAATTCTTGATCTCTAAAAAAATCCACTCACAGTATGTGAAAAATAAGCTTAGTCTAATTGAACAAGATATACGTAGATCTTGACGAATATATCTTTTGCCATACTCTTTCATACCGAATGATAAAAAAAGTTGAAAAGTTACCTAAAGTGCAAAACAGTGGTAGCCTCCCTGTATTCTGTAGCTACATCCCAAATGAGGTTGGAATGTTATAAAATGTTCTAGGTAGTGGTTAATAATAAGACGTTAGGCATTCATGCTTGAAATTGCAGGTCATTTTTGATTAAACATCTTGCAGAGGAAATAAGGCATGGCATTTTCTAAGTGAGTTTGTAGTGTAATGTGCAAGTGCATAAAAGTTCTTAGAGGTGATATATATAACAAAGAAGAAAGAATAGGGGAAAAGCAGTTCAACTAAGCTGAGACTTAACTGAATGCTGTTCAAAGCTCAAATTATATTATCCAGAGAAGAGAGCTAAGCACTAGTAAAGAATGCTGGTTAAGTTACCATGTTCAGATTAAGTCTAGAAACAGATTTGTTTTGTTTCTAAAGGTACTATGAGATGAAAATTGAAAAATACAGGAATTTTAAAAGACAATGTATGTACAGAACTCCTTAGATTTTTGCGAGTAGAGGTTTTTCTTTTTTTTTTCCCAGAAATATTTTCAGGAGAAGAAAGGTTTTATGATTCAGTCACCAAATATCAGATGCTTAGTCTCAACAATGACTCATAATTCCTGAATGATCCAAACAAATGACTAAATTTCTTGGGATAAAATATTTATTTTCTACCGCCATCTGCTAATCCTGTACAGCAAATAATTTCTTATCTACAAACATCTTTTTGCACACGAAATGTTAATGGCAGATAGAATCTACAGACACAGCAGTACAGACCTATAGTAGACATACCCTCTGAGATAACACATTATTCATATTATGAAGGAGAACATTGTTTTTTTGTCCAGAAGCAAACACAATACCTTCAGCATTTAACACCAATAAAGAGTGGCCCACCAGATTTGAAAGCATACTGTCTTGTATCATTAGTACACCTTTGTTTACATTATGTCAGAAATGAGGGTTTTTTTAGTAGATTGTTACTTCACACAAAAAAGAAATTGCTTGAGGTAGCTCAAAGAAGATTACATATGACTGATTTTATGCTTTATGATTTCTAATTGCTTCATCTATCTCTAGTCCATCTTAGCTGAGTAATATCATTTAAATATTTTTGGTAGTTTCCTTTCAACAGCCTCTTAGACTTACCGCTTCTGCCTTGCTTCAGGACAACATCTTTTAATTGCTTTAAATTATCAGTGATGTCTCCAGCATTTTCACTGAACATGGATTGATTTCAATTAACTTTCTCACGCTTTAGCATAAAAGCAGTCTTATTCAATTTGCCCTAATTAGATCACACAACCTCTTGAAGCTAAAGCAATGACAGTCATTAGAAGGTTGTACAGAGAGAGAGAATATCAAGGTTGTTTACAGCACAGTTAGTCCTTTTGTAATTTTGAAGCTGCAAGGAGAATCTGTCCCTGTGACTGTACGAAGGATTTAAAATTCAACCAAGAATTAATTTAGAACTAGTGGAATTTCACAGGTTCACATTTTGTGTCAGAATGACAATGATTACTTTGTTTCTCCTGTACTGACAAAGATCAAGATTTTCACTGCTGGCAATAATGCACCTGCAGCACTGGTAGCTGCAGAAGTCATTGTTTTCCCATCTTTTAATGTATAGATAAAGATGTCAGTAACTACTTTAATGGATTAGTACACAAAGAGGATAGAAGTAAGAAAACTATAATGATACGTGGTTCTAAGTCTTCCTTCCCTTTCTATTGCCTTGAAAACTTTCTTTTTCCTCAGTTGCAAAATAGGACTGACAAAAGACAGATCTCTACACAGAAACTTAAGCTGGCTACTAAAGTTAATGGGCATGATGCAGAAAACATTATACTGGCTGCATGCCGGCTGTTTGATTAAAAGATATAACACTAATTTTAGAAAGGTTCCTGCAAGGAAAAAGCAAACAAGCTTGGCAGCCTTGGAAGTAGAAACAAAGGAGGAGAGAATACTGCAATAAGGGTCTCCAGTAAACAGGTCTAGGATCATGAGACTGCAGATTCATTCAGCCTCATCCTCAGCTACCACCAGAATTATATAAAATACGCTAATCTACAAAGGTCCTCAGAAACAGTTACTGCTCTCTTACACTTTGAAATCTACAAACACTCCAGAACCACAAAACGTATTATTTCTAATACAAAAGGCCAAAAGATGCAGAAAAATTTAATATGGAAGAGCATGACAAAGAACAGAGCATCCTCTGTAAGTTCAATATTCCTGCAAAATTGTTTGTACATGTGTCATAGAATCACAGAACAACCTGAGCAGGAAGATAATGAGCTTGTATATTTTCTGGGAAAACTAGAATAGCTATAGTGTCTATCCCTGATTTCGGTGCTGTTTCTTATGCAAATATTTATAAATTAGTCTGTCTTGAAGCACTGTGTAGGCCACATTCAAAATTAGGTTCAGAGCCAGGAAACTGTAGCTAGCTACAACACTTTCATCTTCAATGTCTATTGGAATGAAGAATTATTTCCTCTTAGAGAAATTCAACACTTGGGAAGAACTTTTCTTCACGTACCGTAAGTACTATGTATATATTTTTTTAAAGACAAATTTAATTCCTTTAACCATGGAGTCTGAGTTACACATCTTCTAAGACTCAAGCAGTATAATACGCATTGTAGCAAAGCCATGGTCCTTCTGTATACTCCTCATAAGTGAAAATACATCTAGTGAGCCAGTAACTCCCTGGTATTAATTTATATTCATATTTTATAGACAATGCATACAACTACATAACAGTTTTGTTTAATTAATTAAATACTGCAAAGTAGCGAAGTTTTTGGGATCTAAATCTTAGTTCCATGAAATTACACAAAAAAAAGTCACATTCTACTGTTATCTAGAATTAATAAAATTTCATACCTATTTAGTTACAGGTCTATAAAGGCAGCTAAAATACTATCTACCAATTTTCCAACATGAATTAATAAAGCCAGATTACACATTAATGCATTTGAATAAGTAGGAACAAATATTTATCCATTATTTAGCCATAACGGCCTGTTCCCAAATCCAATTTATCCAATGAATGCCTTTCCTAGAGGGAATTCTCCAGTTCTGGCACCTCTTGAACTTGTCAGGGCAACAAAGTAATAGGCCACTAATTAGCACAGTAGCTCTGCCAGGCTGTGATACTTCAAGTGAAATCAAAGAGTTGCTTTTGACTTTTTTTTAGATCACTCAGCTTTCATCAGCATAAATGGTGATCACATATGCTGTGTGAGTCACAAGATGGTTAACACTACCTATTAACAATTCAGATCTAGAAAAACAGCAGTCTTGACTCCCACTTAGGTAGGTACTAACATTTATGTAATCAGAAACAGTAAATGTCAGATTCAATATGAAAGCTTTTATCTTGTGCTTAATCGGTCAGCGGAGGATGAACATGGGTAGAATACCTCTTACTATGTTTGAAATCAGGAAGAAACTTTCTGTTGCCATGATTTCTCTTTTCTTCTTTCTAGGTATGTTTCCTCATCTAATCCTACCATTAGGTATTGTCCCTTTAAATCAGCCAGAGAATCATCTTTAGTTAAGTTTAGCATCATTAACTTGGTTAGAACTGTTTTATGAACTGTTTGTGTCTTTGCAAAGACCATGGGATGCTTCTGAGGCTAGGTACAAAGAACCATTTAATCTCCAGAATATCTTTCACGAACACCTATAGCTGTGGCATCATTCTTGCCTTTCAGCATTTTTTATTGAAGACAGTGCTGACAAAAGTATAGAAAATAGCCATCTTTTTTCATACTATTTTCCTAAATCCTATATGGAGTCTACAGAGTGATGAATGAGTTGTAAACTAGTCATCTTTCCTCCATGAAAGGACCCACTCACTTGCAATATGAGAAAAAAACAGTGGAGATGGTTACTGCTTTTAAGTTTGAATGAAAGAAAATAGCCAATTCCTCCTTCCCTGACAGAAACTTGAAAAAATTTACCCTGGAAAAAGATTCTGTCTATTATATGAACAGTGAGGGACTGATTAGTAAATGGTTCATCCACTGGTTGAACTAAGAAATTTGGCCAATTACTAAATGCATAATCACAAGGAACACCCACATTGATTTAGAAATAAACTCCTTGCGCTTCTAATCATTCTCAGTGTCCCTCTGAGTCAGTCACAGAAATCAGCATATCCAATTTCTTATAAATCATCTGAAGACATTCTGTAGAACATTTTAGTTAAGTTACTTGTCCATTGGCCAAGGCAAATTTATTATCCTCAAAATATTCTAACACTTTTTTGGGGGTTGGGGGTGAACGATCTTGCCTGTTTTCAGAGGCTATGGGAAGTTACTGGAAGTAGATGAGAAATATTTTCTAACACTGGCATTGGCCATAACCAGCACAAGCAAGCAAGCTGGTCAGCTTTCCATATGTAAAAATAGAAATATTTTTAAAATTTAACATATGTATGGAAGCAACATCCAATTTTGTCTGTCCCTGTCTAGTAAGATACAAGAACAGAAGTAATGGAGAAGGTGATAGTAAGAGTATAAAGATTGGTCTACAATGAAAAAATAAACCAAGAACATAGTTCTTTAAGTCTTTAGCATCAAGAGTTAAAACATGTCATATTACTAAAGTCACTCTTGAAAACTTAAGCTTTGTGAACCCCCGCATGTTTGTAAGCATACAAAATAGCTAGGATATTACACTACCAATATTAGAACAACAACAAAGAATAAACTCTATTCACCAAGAAAATTCATCCACCTGGTAATTGTTTGTTGCCTTTGGATATATTTACAAAAGGTCTTTTTCAAAGATTTACTATTTATCCCTAAAATTCCAGTGTTCAACAGTGTATAATAATGATCATTTCAGGCAGAGAGGGAATTAGTCATTCTTTATATCAGAAACATTCTTATCTCCCTCTTTACTTGATGTTCCATTATTATTTACTCTCTTATTCTTTAACTCTCACCAAGACAAAACATTAACCTCTGTAGAAAAGAAAAATAAATTTATTCAGCTACAATTTCTCAGCCCATTTAGGGCAATTCCCTACAGCATATGGTTATTTATGATTTATCTAGTTGTATTTTATATAGTAACTTCATTGTTTTGTTCAAATCACCTAATTAAATTTGGCATGTGAGAATAATCTGGGTATATTAGAATTTGTATTTCAGTAGCCTGTAAAGGACCTTCAATGGAAAGCATGTACTTAACTGTCCACTCCCAGAAGATTTTATAGTCAGAGTTACAGTGAAATACTGCAAAGTTGATTAAACAGACCTAATTGGGGAATTGGGAAGAATGCCACTGTAGTCAAATGAGCTTATCTGGAGGCACAGAGCTTTAGCCGTGTCTTTTCAACTGCCTAACCATTGTTATCTGGAAGTGCCTGTTCAGTTGCATTTATTTGTAACACTTTCAAATAAGGAAATGCCCTCACTAACTTCTAGGTGCTTCCAACCCACTTGCAGGATAGAAAATATTTGGGCATTATTTACATTTTATTTTGACATACTATCATGCACACTTTTTCCTAACACTCTCTAGAGCAGGCATTTTCCCACATACAGCTGAAATTTTAGCTGCAAAATATTTTGGGAACATTATGACACTTACATAAGAAATATGGAAGTTCATAGCTGCATAAAACTACAAACTTCTTACAACTTATCTACATCGCATCCCCAATTTTATTGCATTAAGGAGACCAGAAGAATAACTGCCATTAAGAAAACAATAGGCGTGGGGGCAGGACTCTGGCAGATGTTAATACACAAGTACAAAGGTACCATTCAACGCGTACTTATGCTTCTTACTCAGCTGGATTGGTGTTATGTTGGTGACAATGATTACCTTTTAATTATCTTTGATTACCAGAGTGGTAATCAAAACAAACTGACTTATCTTATGATGACATAACAGGGACAGCACAGCACAATTAATTCGATTCCAAACCAAAACAAGCTACTACCATATCAAGCAACCATATATACTGGAACAATGCGCCTACCTTTGATTATTATGTCAATTAGAACAAGAAGTTGTTTTTCCCATGTCCAAGAATCCTTAATCTTTCCAATTGAAATCTGTGGAAGATCTAGCTCCCAAATATATTGAGGTCAAAGATCAGTTCTTTTTGACCCAAGCAAAGAAGAGCTAAAAAAAATCAAGTCACTGAACATGAGAAACCCACGTATTCAGTAGTTAGAAATATCATTAGGTGACACAAAAGATGTTGCAAGATGTTTCAGGCTTTTCTTAAGCAATGAGTCAATGAGTGTTTTTTGCAGTTGTTTTGCTCTGTTTCCCATGCCAAGTAAAGGAAGAGGATGAGGCAGCTTTTTCAAGGATTGCTTAAAAAAAAGTGGAAAAGTTACCCATTCAAAACTGCATATGTTTAGGAGGCAAGTTTAACTGTAATAGCATGCAAGGAAGATCTGTCTTTGTTCTTGATAACAGCAGCTTTACTCTAGAGAAGAATACGATAAATATTTTTATTTCTAGGGAAAGATCAACAACTAGGAGATTTTGTGCTATCTGCTTCTCTTACAAGCAACCCACCAAGATCAGAAATCCCCTGCCAAAGGAACCTCCATTCATTTTTTGGGAGAGACAGATAATTAAATAAGTTAATGGACCTTACACTACTTCACAAATTGAGAGTATTAAATGTCTATTAAGAATTAGTATTTTTAATTCAAAATTACTCACTGAAGGTTCTGTCTCATCCTAGGTATTGCCAATGAAAAGAGAAGACAGAACCTGGGTACAGTCCAAATCCCTGGACCTGATAAATGGCTATGAAGTTTTTCTCTGCAGTCTCTACTACAGTAAAGGAGTGAGCCAAACTCTGGGTTAAAAATCTTTCCCCACTACCTATTCATTGCACTATGGGTAAGCAATCCATTTCACCCTATGGAATAATCAATAAAAACAAGTACTTTCTTAATAAAAAGGATACAAGATTATCTATTACTATATGCTGATTTTATTTATTTTTACAAATTATTATTCTTTTTTTAACACACAAGTATATACAGATTGTGAAAGTTCTGCTGGCTTGTCTCACTGCAAGATGCTCCCACCTACTTTTTTTTCCTTCAAATAATTTACACTGGTAACTATGTAAGAAGGTGTAAGCATTTTACCAACATGCATTACATCAACGTGCAGAAAAACACTATATAATGCCCTCCAACAACAAATGCAGCAAAAGGTCTCATCTATAAGGTCACATGAGTTGAAGCATCTGAAGTTCTTTGTAGTATAATCTAAACACTATTTATATTTCAGTTTACTAACAAACTCTGAGAAATGTGGACTGAAATCTCAGGCAATTTGCTTGAACCTTGCTCTCTTGCTCACCACAGTCTGCCAAAATAGCTGCTCTTTCTCACACATCCAGTCTTACTGAGTAGACTACATCTTTGTTGTATAACTGCTTTCCTTGAAACACATCTATCTGGACTATTTTGTAAATTATAACCCTGTACAATATTTTACCTTGGATTACAGAAATCGATAAAAAGAAACTTGAGCAGTTGCACTTTGCTGATTAATTTTCCAAATTTCAATTTTCAACATATTATTAAAAGGATGGAACAAAATTGTGAAGAGGAAAAACATTTAAAACACTTTTTACATGAAACCAGTTCCTTTGTGGTTATCCTATTTTAGATCTACTCGTCCTTTTATGTTTTCATGCCTTAATTATGTCTTCTGCATTAAGACAGATGTGCTGTAGCATTTAAAGCTACCAAGTTAGTCTCTTGGTTCTGGCATGCTAGGGTCTGTATGGACACCTGTCTAGAGGAAAACAAAGCAGCTGAGCTATAAAACACAGCCAATATGAAAGTTGGAAACCCCTTTATCCACTATAACTTGTTCCACAGCTAAGGATCTCATGTGTCTTCGTTGATTCAGAAATTATTTCTTCCTACATCTAACAGCAAGCACTTATTACAAATGATAAAGCAAACAAAATTACTTGCCAACTGCATCACTCTGATCATTCCTGCTGTGTTCTAATTCTTTCTTCTTGGGGGTGTAATCCTCCGAAATAGGCAAATTAAAACATTGTAAAATTTTATTTCAACACATCTCCTGCCAGCCACCTTCACATCTGGAAGAACTTAGAGGCTTACAAAGCCAAATATGTATTATTGCTATTTACACGCTCAGTTATAAACCCTGGCTTGATTTTGAAAATTATTAATATTCATGTATTAATTTTCTGTACTAACTTCTCATAAAAGGTAATTCTGAACAATTTTTACAGTGACTTAGTCTCCTTTAGCATCACTTTATTCCTTTGGGCACTTCAAACATATTTTATTCATCCTAACCTCCAACTTTTTTTTTTTTTTTTTTTTTTTAAAATTTTTCTCCATTTTTGTATTTCTTAGCAGATGTTCTTACACTTGTCTTTATTCTTTAATCTTTCTACCTAGCCTTTGGTCCAGATATTTTACACCTTATAGATGCCTCCTTCTGACCTTTTATTTTTCATCTACATTGGATCATTTTTTGTCATAGTATATTCACTGCTAGATGAAATACCTTCATTTATCTTTCAATACTTTCTATTTCCTATGTCCTCCTCGCATTGATTTTTCTTATCTTCCACTAAAATAAGATCAGATAAAATTCAGTGATCCTTCTACTCCTTTTTGTCTATTTCCAGTTCAAATGACAAACTTAATAAGATTACAGTTAAACAGTAGTTTGAATTTACTGAATATAAACATTTAATATTTTGTCACTAGTGATGCCCTCTTCATTGTTAACAATATAGAGATAGCACTATTTTTGACTGATTTATTTCTAAATCAAGGAGACAAGTAAAATAAATCTTTATTCTTGTGCAAATTACTTATTTAATGATCGACACAAAAAATTTGGTTGAACTAAGCATGGAATAAACCATATTTATGTGCTTGATTTGCATAGCTCTGACATTCATAAGCAGGTACATAAATGACTATGAATACAAATCCTGAAAGATGATTATTGGTTTGTGTGAAACTACTGGAAGACTGCTTTCAAGTCCCTTTATAAGGGATCTCTGCCAATTAACCACTTAATAAAACCTTGGATAAGACTCCATTAAACATATTTTAAAAATTCTGTTTCAAAAGACTACAGAAATTCTAAGTAATTTTGCTATCTGCATTGAAAACCACTGTCTCCACACATACACATTTTCATTTCATGTTTCAAAAAAGGGGGGTTAACCTCTAGCATGAGTACATTCTTTACATACTTATGCTGCCATTCCTCAGTATTCTTTTCCAAACAGACTGGAAAACATGGCAGGAGATAGAGCATCTAAGCTTTTTGTTTTACTGGTACGAGGACAATGATTTCCACTGACTCTTGGAAGGTAATAGAGAAATTGAAACGGATGGTGCTGTACAAGCACAGGTAGCTCAAACAAGAATTAAAGAAAGTCAGCTGAAAGAAGTCCTCAATACCAAAGGCCAGGAGAAAGATCAAAACAGAACTATTAACAGATCACAGACATAAGTGGGTATAAATATTTCTATGGTATTCAGGGTTCTTTTTTGTTTGTTTTAACAGAGGCTCTGCAGCTGTGCTACAAACCATCACCTATTTGTCTGTTCTGTTCTCCCACTGAGAACATGTAGAAGAAATGTCTTAGGTCAGTACTTTCTGATTAATGAGGAAAACAAACTATCGCCCTCACTGGTTGCTGCAAAAAACAAATTGGAGAGAGGATACCTTCTTCGGCAGGATGATATACAAGAACATACTTGGAGGACAGTATTTCTCTAAGAAGAAATAAATCTGCACTCCAACAGTCGCTGAAGATGAAAGTGTGGATCTCAGCATGAGATCTCACCAGTTCTGTACCCACCAATGTATTAAAAATTTAAACCATGATATAAGAGATTAACCTTCTACGTTAAAATATTATTGTTATACATTTCAACTTTATCAACATCTTATCACTGCCATGTTATCAACACGTTATTCAGTTGTCCAGCTTGACTTGATACATCAAGAAATGTTACTCTTCTTCACAGTTCTCTTTAACCTAAATAATTTTCTGTTATCAGCAACATTCACCAACCCAGTCACCAAATCAATAATAAATATACCAAAGAACATCAGGACTTGTGCACTACCAGAGGAAGCCATTACAAACTGCTTTTCACTCTCAAAAAATTACCTGCAGTTTCCAGGAGAGTCTGTCCTTTAAATCAAGTTGCCTGCCTGGTAACATCATCTTGAGATAACTCAATGCAAGTCACATAATTACATCATGCAACTTTATATCATTTGACATGGCTGAGGCAATCAAACGTAAAATATCACAGTATAAAGCATCACCTGGAAAATTTCAACATTGCTTTCTTTTTTTCTTCTTAAATGGAAAGGGGGGTAGGAAGCCCTCACAATCTTTTTATTTTCAACTTCAGTTTCTGAACAGAGAGGAAAAAAAGAAAAAATATGGCTTGTCCATAATACTGATTTTTTATATATGTAACTAAAACATGAAATTGACAGTGACTTCACTACTACCTGAATCTAAAGCTTCTTGGACAACGGTCTACTATCATGATCAGGAGCTCTGTACAGAGCTCAACATACTCTTAGAACTCTTTTTAAAAAAATAAATATATATTATCACATTAGATTAAGCACCTACTCAGAAGGCTGCCATCTTGCAATCTAATATACTTCATATTCCTCATTTAATTCCTCTCTAAAGGAATTGTGTTAAAATAAATTACAATGCTAACATATCTCTTACTTTGGATTTACATACCTGCATCACTGTAAAATCAGTAATGATGTGCTGATGCAGCTAATCCCACAATAGTGTAGCACACTGGAGTTTCTTGTCTACTGCATTACAAATCTTATTCAGGCAGATTTTGCTTTCTTTAGACTCAGCTATCAGTACATAGATAAATGAATGAGTAAACATCCTTAATGCCACTCATTAATAAGTGTATGATCAGGGCCCGACGGACCACCTTTTTTTGGAAGCATAACCATTTAGAGACTTAGGAAAAGACATTTGACCTTCAACAGAGACTACACTTATTTTGGCCAGCAAGTAGTAAGGACAGTTGGGTAGAGTAGACAACATGATAGGGTGAGAAGATCACCTTGCAGTCACAGCAAAGCAATTTAGTAATGTTGTCAAAGTAGGAATGTATAAAAATAAACTAACAAACCCATACCAAACAGAGCTCCTCCAAAACAGGACAATAAGTTACTGCCATACAGATACCTTCCAGCCTTTAACGAGAAAAGAAAATATTACTTTTGCTTTTTTCCAGAAACAAAAGTTAAGTCCTAAAACTTAGGAATTTGAATGTATGGGCACAATGTTGTGTTCATCTCTGGGGGCTCAGCTAATTCCCCTTGAGATGCACAAGTAAGCATGCAGAGATTCTGAGCTGTTACAGAAAGCCTGACAGGTACTGCCAATACCCCTTCTGTGCTCTTTAACAGCCAAGAAACATGCATGTAAAGAGTGCTTGCACTCCAATTAAAAATGATTTTTGGATTCTACATGCCCTGAGAGTGAAGACACTCCTTTCACATACAGAGATGCAGTCACTCTGAAAAACAGTTAGGAGAATTAATTATTCCAGCATCCACTGGATGCTTATGGCAGTAGCCATAATTGTTACTTAACTGCTTGTTAAAGACACCATGCACCTAACATGTCAGAAAAGCATTACCATTCTTCTTCTATCAGGTAATCAGACCGCTATAATGTATTTTCATTTATGATTGTTTCTGTTTCTTTTTTTTCTTCCTTTCTCAACTGCTTGTCCCAGAGAAGGAAGCAAAAACTAATATGAAAAACTAGTACAGCATCATAAAAAGGCTGGGTACAAGCTATAAAGGGAGAGTGTGATATGATGTATCCTCTACAGTGGGGGGTGTAATTAAGATGTCATTATTGGGTCTACAGAATAGAGAGACTCTTGTCAAATTCAGTAGGGACTAGAGCAGGTTAAAAAAAATTATCTCACTCAAGCTTGGTGTATTCAATTAGACCAAGTTTGAGGTCAAGGATAGCTTAGTAGTAAGGAAAGTACATTACTACAGAAATAAAACTCTGTTCACCAGTGCATTTAAGAAGCATCTTGGAAGCAACCTACATGCTTATCTGCATGGCTAGAGATTATGCCTGTCACATACATGATTCTATACAAGTTGGTTTTTTTCCTCTTCAAATACTGAAAACACTTTAGAAAGTGAGAGATCTTGCTAGTAAATATTTCAGCAGAGCAGACAAAGCAGCAGGGTTGAATGAGCTTATTCTCTCACAATCTCATTAAAAACATTAAAGAAATGAAAACGTCTACTTCCTTGAAATATTCTGCAAATCTAAATTCAAAACCACTTTGTTGTTATTAAACAAAAACACACAGTGAAAAAAATTCCCAAAAGAAAAGAATGAGAAATGTGTCATAGAAATATATATTGAAAAAGAGCATCTTTAAGAGAATTTATTTGCAGAAGTTAACATAATTCCCATCCTTCTTAGAAAAGAAAATACAGAAAAATCAAGTTAATCCTGATGAAAAGTGGAAAGTACATAAAAATCTGGAATTTTCAAGGAGCAACAAGCTAATGACTTGGGATTCAGGTGCATTCCATGGAACAGAGCAGAATTCATGAGGCCACTAATGAGATAATTTGGGTTTCTATTTTGTTTGTGCACCATCGGTTGAATGTACTGGAAAAATCAGTAACATCTACATAAAATCCAAAAAGGAATGAACTGCTTGCGAGTCAATAAGTGCATAACAGAAACTATATGTTTGAATCTGTGTAACTGTAAACAGAACGTAGCTTATTAAATTTTCACTACTGACAATGATGCATACTCAAACAGTAAAGATTTTAATGACATGTTTGCATAAAGAACAGAGTTCTCAGAAGTGGTTTTTATGCTATTTACAATTAATTGAAATAATTAAAACTGAATGCACCAAGATAACAAAGCCTGTAACTTTTTACAATAGCACACATCTATTTTTAGTGGAACAGCTCCTGTTCAGCACAGGAAACATATGAAAGGATTTTAACAGGCATACTTGGGCTATTCCTAATAGTATTCTGTATTTGTTTACGTAAGAAAAACATGATTATCATCTAGAGTAACTTTTGTTATCAAACATTGTCAAATTAGTGATTCATATTTCTAATGTAAACAAGTATTATTAATTTTAACTATGAAAAATTTACATAGGTAATGGAATGACTGTGAAAACATTGTCTTAGGGCAGTTAAAATCTATGCTGCATTTAGCAAAACTGTGAATGTGAATATTTATTTTTGATGAACAGCAAGAATAACCAACTTTTTACGCACATAAAATGATGAAAGAAATAGCAAAGAACATTTATAATCAATAATCATTCTGGGATTAATTTGTGTAAAACTGTTCATTTAATCTTCTTCCAGCAAGTTTTGAACATAATGGATTAAGTTCAAACCATTAATCAATGTCGTAGTATTTGGCAAAAGGCACAGGAGCATTTCTTAAAAATATATGGCAAACAATCTAAGACTTCTCACAAGAAAGCAGGTTATATGAAGGGGGGAGAAGATTAATGAATATAAGAAAACTTCTAGTCATAAGCTTAAATCTTCCTTCTAACAAGACAAAAAGTCAAAAAGCACAGCAAGATACTCTTTACTCCATCAAGCTGCAGAAGAGAAGGCAAAGAAAAATTTCACGCCATTATCTCAAAAATAAGATGGGTAAAAAAAAAAAGCCTTAAAATTCATTTTTTCCCTCCAGTCTCTAACTTTTTGGATTAAAGATATCTATGTCCTTCAAAGGTACACACAGAGTCCTGAAGATGTAATACCAAGCTGGTGAAGGAAAACATCAAAAAAGTTGCTACAATGGCCTGTCAATTAAAATATGCTAGGAGCACTCAGACCTAATAAGTGATTAAATATCTATATGTCTAAACAAGGCACATTGTGTTCTGAAGGCTAACAGGGCCAATTTTCCTTTATAAGAAATATTCTGATCAACTTCAGCAAAAGTTTCCTGAGACATGCTGTCAATTATCAAAAGATAAAACAAATTGAAACTATTAATGCTACAGTAGACATTCATGGCATGTATAAATATCAATTTTTATATCTAACTGAATTATAATTTGATAGGGATAGACAAGCTTTTTCTATTTTCAAATATATTTTTATACACTCAATTCTTTGCAATGAAACATGTTCGTACTCCCACATCTTGTCTTATTAATTGCAAATTTAGGATAATTGGAATGTAGTATTATCTCTTCTGAATCCTACTTTTTCCTTATTTTCTTCATTTTCACTAAATCTAACTGAAACACTTTTGTTTTCTTCAAAGCTATTTTAAAATATTCCTGTTAATTACAGGAAATACTGACTTCATGGTTGTTAAGCTAATATTAAAGATATTGTTGTAAGGAAAGTATGAGAAAGCCATTCATAAATCTACTAGAAGTTATTCACTATGATCAAGTCAACAATACTTATTTTCCTAACTTTGAATTAATTAAATGAAAGTTAGTCACTCAGCAGTTTTGAGAATCTGAACTACTATGCTGCTTTTTCCCCTAATAGTTTGAAACTTAAGATAAACACAATCTTCTCTTTCTCCGAGGCAGACTGCAAAGCACTGTTTATTCAAAACTCTGAAATATGTTGAATTCATTAAGTGCAATGAGCTAAAGAACTGTAATTTTTAACCTGTAGGAGACTGTAACGTGGAAAAGAATACTGCCAGCTTTCTACAGTGTTCTTTATCCTTCATACCAGGAGAGTGGCGACTCAACCAGGTGCCTCCAGCTACATCTATTTGTGATTTAAACAGTGACTCTAGAAGAAAAGAACTGAGATCATTGCCTTAAAGTGCTAACAATCCATCAACCAGGTACTATCACAATATCACAAAACAGTAAGAACTTTTGGACCAGTAAAAGCTTTTTTCTTTTTTTCTTTTTTTTTTTTTTCTCCACAACTTCAACACTGACAGAAAATATTCTATTTCTTACCATAAGCTATCCAGTCTTCTAGAATTCCAAATTTGCAAGTACATTGCAAATTTATTCCCCTGGTCTAATTTTGCATAAGTTGATTAGAATTTATTGTCCCCCAAAAAAACATATTTTGATCAAATAATGGACTTCAATTAATAGACATTCATTCAAAATGGTACACAGAATGAATTTATCATCAAAATAATTTTCTGCAGTAATTTCTCTAAGCATTTTGAAGCCACAGAAATCAGTTAAGTCAAGATTCTCCAATGCCAATGCAAGTTTATTGTAGACAGAAATCATGGGTCTGAATCTACTCCTGGTATCATCCAGGAGTGCTTTGCCTTCTAGTTCAACGAGTAGCACATTGAAATCCTTCTGAGATGACTACGGTGCTACATGGTGAACCCATTATCCACTTTTGACACATTAGGAAACAATCTGATCTCAGGCTAAATCTTTTCAGAGCAATAAGATTGATATGTATTTTCAAAAATAGTTTAACGTCTAATTCAACTTTGGCTGGAAAGTCATCGCATGTTGATCTCTCCTCCTAGCAGTTGGAATTAGTGACAATTTTAATCCTTCTACTAAGAGGAGATTCCCTCCACTTAGTAGTGGGAGAAGGAATGCTTTGTAGAGTTTCAATGACTCAAAATTATTCTGGTGTAATGACTTCTCTCTCCATAATATCGTACAATGAATTATGGGTAATAACACACTGGGAGAATAAAGTACTCCTGAATGAGCCAGAGACAGAAAATATTCATACACAATCAGCATTTATCCCTCACACTCCTCATAAATACTGGAACTCCTACAAGACTTTTCCTAAGCTAAAAACATAGAAAACAGCTCCCCTTATTAGTAGAAGCCCCCAAAATCTGATACAACAGAAACTTTTCATAGAAGAGAGATCCTGAAAGATAAATGGAAATAGATCTGTGCTGCACCTGTTTGACCTTAGGGCACCACTTATGTTTCTTCAGGTAAGAAAATACTGCAGCACAAAAATAAAAAGTAAAGGCTGGCTGACTTTAAGCTCACCTTAAGAAAACTGTCTCCATTTATGACTAAGACAATTTTGTGCATACTGTATTATATGAGAAGTTTCCAGCTGAATCTGTGTGTTTGTAACTCAGATGTAAAATTTTGCTTTAGGCTGAAACTTGGCACTCTAGGTCTCAGATTCAGAGCCACTTAAAATAAAAAAAAAATAAATAGATAAATATCCAGAAGGTGAAAGACTGCTTAAGCTTCAAGGCTCCAGAGACTCAGTATATTTAGACTTATACTGAGTTCATATGAATCCTAGTTCTTCCATTAGAGCTACTGCACGTTCTTTGAAGTATGAAAACAAGCAGGGCACAACAGATGTGAAGATAATATGCATGATTTCTTACAGTCTGGATATAGTTTTCATGGTTATTATCAATATTTACTGTCACAGAGGGAAGATTAAAAGGTGAATTGAAAGAAACGCTGCAAGATTCTACTACAGATAAAGAACTGTTAGCTCTATACAGGGTGGATTTAAAATAATTATTTTTTTTTAAATAGATTTATGGAATGCTAAGACTAAAGCAAAAAGATAACCAGACATTCTAGTCAAAGACATTTTTTGTTGATGGAACTTTGCACCATCTAAAATAGTTCAATACTCACTTCAGTAGGGCTCAAAATGCTTAGAAGCTGAGCAGAATGCAGTAGATTATGAAAAAGTTGTTTGAAAAGATGAAAGGCCCGCTGAAGATTTGTGCCATGAGCACTATTTTCTATTTCTTAGTTTCATTCTGAGAACGTTATGAACTACTACTCTATTAAAGTTTTAGACTCTTGCTGAGATGGATTTATCAAGGTCAATGAATCAATCTGGTTGAACTATGCCTTTTGGAAAATATGAGCCATTTTAACAACAGATCTTCATGGATATATGCACATTGAAGAATAAACTGCCTATCTGCTATTTACTGAAAAATCACCCCATGGTTAACTAAAATTGAGAAAACAAGAGGTTCTGCATAGGAGGGGGAGTAAGACGGGCAGGCATCAGTGGATTTGTTCAATATAAGATTTGTTCAGATTTTTATATATAAGAGAAAAGGAGAGCTTACGTATACACAGCCCCAACTAAAGCAGTCCATTTAAGAATGGGCATGAATAGTCAGTTTCATCTAGCTATAAGCTGGTTGTATTCAATTACTGCTGTTATTAACATCACCTCTTACAGGCTACTGGATCTGTTAAAGTTCCCAAGCTATGTAGCCTCCATTGCTCGCAGCTATATTGCAGCAAAACTGAGTTGGTACAAGGATACTCATTTATTTTGAATACTCACCTGTAAGAAGCAACAATTAGGAACAGATGAGAATAGTATAATCAAACTGCTTTGGACCGGTTGTATACTCAGACCACACATCCCAGAGTATACAAACAGGAAACTTGCCATGCTAATGTCATCTTTCCATAGGACCTCCTCCTGAATCTCTACCCCATATTAGCTTTCTAGAGTATGTCATGTGTGTCATCACTGATGATATTCAGAGCTGAAGTAAACTTGTATGTTTAGTAGTGTACATTTTATATAGATAAATAAAATTTACATATACACATTTGTTCAATTCATAAGATTAATGCTTTGCGTACTAATTGCATATCTACTCTAGAATACTAATCTTAAGAAGACTACTTATTACATTGGTAGATGTATTTGATTAACTCAGCACAGACAAACATTATAAATCTTACAACTGTTATAACTGTAATACTTTTCCTGAAAAAAATTCCAGAGTAATCTTTATAATTTAGACAAATGCCTGAAAAGCATATGCACAGTGCATGTTTTTGTAATATATTTTCAGTAAAGGAAAGACAAAATAAAAGTTTAATGCTGCATTACAGAGGGAAGCTGGAAATGAACCATATAGCTCTGTCAGTATGTTTCTGAGCTGAGTTTTAATATTAATGTTTTTAATAAAGATGGAAAAGAGAAATGCCTTTTCATGTTAAAAAAAAGAAAGAACAGGGAAATGTGGTAAATAATGAAAACCAAATAAATACTTGAGAAATCAAAACAATTTTTCAATGGTAGGTGTTCTCCACTAATTTGCCTTCATGGCACATCCTACTCAGATACTTATCAGCCTAAAGTTCATCTGTCATTCAGCAAACTAAGGAATAGTCATATTGGTTTTTTTTTGTTTGTTTGTTTTGCTTAAATTGCTTGTAAATTCTCAAGTTCTGTATCTCAGACTAAAATGTCTCTTTCCCAGGTTCATAGCAAGATTCTGATAAGTTTCTTAGTTTGAGAGTCTAACAACGTGGTTCACATTCTTTGTGAAAATACAGGAAGACTTGTAAGACCACGAGTGCGTAAGATTTCTCTAGAAAGGGTTCAAAGTGCCCAGCATCTGCACGTACTGAATTCTACTGCCAATTTAGCAACACTGAGGGTATCACAGTGCTTCTGAGCAGACTCGGGAAACATCCCTTCCAAAACAAAAGCAAAAAAAACAACCAAACCACTACTGGTTTTTCACTTTCTTGAGCTGTCTTGATAGCTCAAGCATTCAGACTCATGCGAGGGAGAGAGAAGAAACACAGGGCTAGACAAGACAGGACCATGGGCAATCCAGACATATTTCTTGAATTTCCTTTGAACCCATCTCACATGCAAAATTCAATAAGCATATTGAACTTTATGCCTCACACACACAGACACTATTGAATTCTGCTCAGATACAATGACCACTGCTTATTAAAAAATGATAGGCAGAGAAGAAAGAGAAGGAAATTAAAGATGCACATTCACAAGGGGGAAGAGAGAGATTAGTACATGTGAACTTCCTGGGTCTTTCATCACATAAACAAATTCTCTCTCAAAATCCATATGAGAGGCTCAATACTCATACAAATGTTTTTATTAGTAATAACGTAATGCAAGAATACATTATGATATTACAAACTTGCCTCTTTATTAAAATTTAAGAAATGTTTTTTCATGTTTGGACTCCTTGGAAAACTAGAACATTTAATACAATAAAATAATTAAAAACTGTTAAAGCTAATAAGCAGGTTACTTTTCTCAATAACATGTAGATATGAGCCAGAATAAAAGATGTAGTTTGTTATCAAATTGCATAATGTATTTTCATGCTAAAATATATTATTCAAAATCTCTCTTTTGTACTATTTTTCTCCCTAAAAAAAAATTTCTTTATTGTATTTCAGACAAATATGGCACAGTCTAGTGAAAAACAAGTTTCCTATGAAACATTCAATAACATATTTAATATTATTTTTATATTAGAAGATGTACAGATACAGCTAGCAGCTCACTATTGCATTAATAAAGGTAATGACCAAAGACTATTTTCACTGCACTGGCAAAAATGAGCGACTGATTTGCATATTCTCTCTCTCAAGAACTGTAACCACTCACAAAGCATTGGTCATCATTGCACACAGGCATTTATTGTTTGACAAAAAAAAAAATGTTTCTAGATTCCTATCATTAATTCGCAAACTTTCATCTTGGGAAAGAAGCACTTAGAAATTAGGACTCTAATTATAAAAGATAAATGTCACTAAAATATTTGACAAAAAAGCAAGATACTACAGAAAGTCACTTAAGTTCTACAATGCACCTTCAAAATGTAGTAAGTTACTTTCACATACTCCAAAATGCCCATGTTTCCTTTCACATGCTCATGTTTAGGCATGAAATCCATACATATGCTCCACAGGGTAAATAACAGCGATAAGTAAAACAAAACCAGCAAATCTCTCTGGTTTACTGTAACTATGCAATTAATTTGTGTACATTCTCTTAGGAGACATGTTTGTTCTGCGCTCTGCATTTTTGAAGTATTCACAGCAAACCAGAAACTTCTTATGTTTTAAACACAAAGTACACTATCTTCCTCCCTACAGCTTTGTAAGTGTACCACCTTGTAGGAAAAGACATGATCAATAATTACTTGCAAGAACACCAAAAGGAGTTTTGTGTAACACAAGAGGGAGCTGAGGGGAAGATAAAGGAAAATATCTCTGCATCTAGAAGAAGTAGTGATTTAAAGGGTCAAAAGACAAACCACGTTGAGACAGAGGGGCTCTCTCCAGCTCCACTGGTAACTCAGCTTGTCAAAGTCTTGCAAACACATTCCTAGTACGTGAGAAGAGTAGTAAATACAGGAGGTGAGCTAACTTGCTTTCATCAAGGGTATAAACTATCATAAATTACTCAACATTGACTACAGGGGAAAAGCAGGTAGTTACTGTCAAGCAGCAGATGTGGAATGAAATCTCTCCCTAGCTCACCCACTGAAATTAGGTCTGTGTCCTTTCTCTAAGAAGCCAAATAACAAGCTCAGCACCTTGCACAGCTACGTGCAAAATGAATTCATTTTCCTTAATCTTATTAGAGCCAAAGAGGAAAAGGAAGACTTTCACATAACTGCAAGATAAAAAAGGACCGATTTCCTCTGAAGACCAAGATGCCTTCATCCCTGCTTTTCAGCCACAATCACTTTTTCAATGAAAATGAGCACATTCTTTTTCATTATGCATTACATAATAAACTACTACATAACATATTACAAAAGAAAAAGTATTACGTGTTACTGTTTCATTTAATGGCTTAACATGTTATGCATCACAACTAGATCTGACCTTCTTCCCATTGCTTCCCAATACAAATTAGGGAGCAAGTCCATTGATCTTGATGGAAAAACATTAAGGCTGGTCAAAACCAGATTTAGGTGGACAGCGTGCAGTCTGGCTTCTAATACAGAAACACTTCCTAGTCAAAGCAAATATGCTGATAGATGCTACATATTATTAGTTCCTCCAGAGTTGTTCGAGAAATTAATGCACTGAGATTCAATAGAAATTAAAAACAATAGCTCTAATATTTTTCCAATTGTACCAGCTAGATATTAGATCCGCTCGTAAATCTTCCCCGCCTATATACTTAAGCTGTCCTTAGAGATTATCAGGATATTAGTTTTCACTGTTAATGTCTTCTTGAAGTAAATGGAGATAGCCCTTTCCAGAAAGGGTAAAAACTGCTGTTATGAATACTTAATTCATACACACAAACAAACAAAGAAAAGGAGTTATAATAACAAAAATAACAGTACTACATGAAATGTGAAGTTAACGAACTAAAATAATGAGCATGAATGCTATTTAGCTTTAGTAGAGACTGTATGTGTTTATCCTTTTAGCTGACTCTAAGAAAGACTGCACTAGTGAACTTCAAACTGGGGCAAACTCTTATTTTTTTCACTTCTACCTGGGTACTATCAGTTCTTGATTTCCCACCTGTAAACAGAAAAAAATATACAAATCCATATTCTAATTTCTCCAGATGGGATGGAAAAAGACTCAAAAATGCAAAACTTGCACAATTTCCTAGGTAAAGAACAAACAAAGCAAAACAAGGAATTCAGTCACTGTTTCCCAGCAACACACAGATGTTCAGCCACTCTCAGGAAAGCAGGGCTCATCATGTGTAGCAGTTTCTTGGAAAGGTAAATGCCATCACTCTGAATGTCCCTCACTTTCTCCATCTGTACACCAGATTCTATGGCTGAGTATATGCCATATGCTATGGGACTTCCCTTTGGTCAGTCTGGGTCAGCTGCGCTGGCTGTATCCCCTTCCAACTTCCTAACTGGCAGGGCAGTATGAGAAGTAAAAAAGAAGGAAAAAAGTCTTTGAGCACTGCTCCACAAGAACTAAAAAACATCAGTAGGTTATTGCTATAATGCTCATCAAAACTCAAAGCACAGCATGAATTAAGGCTCTACAAAGAAAATTAACTGTATCCTAGCCAGAAGTTGTAACTTTCTTAAGCTACGTTGAAAAATAGTATTTTGTAGCTGAGAATTTGCCCTGTCAAATAGTATTATTGTACTTATTGTCGCTGTTGCTATTTCCATTGAAGTAGGAGGCATTACTTTTGAACTTGCATACGTAAATACTCCACAGATGTCGGCTTTAATTTTTGGAAAGCACAAAGATGAAAATGACTAACATTAAAGACTTGTTTATAACTTAAATTATTTTTACTGCAATATAGGACTCAACTTCTTAATGAGTCATCCCCTGATCATGGTTGGGGATGTATTTATGAAGACAGAATCAAAGCGTACAAAACGGACAAATTTAGCTTTACTAAGCAGAAAAATAGTCAGTCACTTTTTTATTATTAATTTTTCAGAAATGATCCCTTGTCTCCCTGGCTTCGTTGTTAATTCTAGCTGTAATCCTCATCAGCTATTTTTGTATTGCAGTAGTTTTAGCAGTTTATTGCTACATCACAACACACATTTGAAGACATCGAGTTATGAAACGGTAGCATCATTTTCTTACAATTATTAGCTTGGGGACAAGGATTAGAGAGTGGAGATTGCAATCATTGTGAATATCAACACAACATCATTTATCTTTCAACCTCAAATTTTAAGATATTTGCTGAAGTTTCATATTTGTTCAAGAGGCTTCTTCCAGTGAGAATTTTAAAACAATAGAGTACAAGCAGATGTAAGACACCTTCAATTTACTAGGTCTCGAAGTGAACTTTTTTTTCTTTAAATGAATCACATTTCCATTGTGCTCACAACAGCCAACATTGAATGAGACAGACATTTTTGTGACAACATCCAAGGAGGCCAAGGGAATACAACAAGAATAGGAAGAGCATGAGATCCTTCCCCTAAAACTTTTGTGAACTCCATTTTCAACTAATGAACTTCTCAGGTTAGATGTAATTTTCCATATAGCAGAAGCTACCAAACTGATTCTTACCAGGTTTCATCTGATGGTCCACATCTTACCTGTGTTACCCTTAGGGGAATAATCGGATTGTGCAAGTCCCCATGCTTCACATGATCATTTGTGAAGTTTATATCTATTTATTACAACTATCTATCAATGTTTCCCACTTGTAGATAAAATTAAGAACTTCCCTCTTGTTTAAAAAAAAAAAAAAAAAAAAACACACTATTTTTTACCCCACAATCAACAAGTGTGTCTTCAACAATTACAATATAATGAGTACTTTTCAACATAGAAATAGATCTCACAGTTCAAGGTATTCCTATTCTCACAAGAATTGCTACAATCTGGAAAGTTTATCATCATAATCAGCCTTCAGAGAATAATTTTGATTACAATATCACAGTTCCGTATAAATCTCTACAGTTGCTCAGTATTAAAGCACTTAAAGATAAACTAATCATCTCAGAAGATAAATGAATGGTTGTTTCCATGTTTCTCTCAGTATTTTGAAACTTATCTTGGGATAAATAAACTTAAAGACAGAGCAAAGAAGTGAAAATTCTTTCATCTAATTTTGTACAAATGAATTGAGGCTAAGGAAGTGTTATTATGATATGTTAAGAATGCGCCTGTAGGAGCTAGTTCTACTAAAATAATTTGTGTGTAGTTAAAAGCAAATGTAACAGCTCATTTCAGCAGAAAGCAGAAGTATGTGGTACTGGAAAGTATGTACACTTCCCTCGGGAGACTGATCTTGCTTTTAATGAATTATTTAAATTAAGGATGAATATGTGTAAGACAGTCCTTCTAGAAGTTACATTTACCACAGATTCTCTACTGAAATGCCACAGCAAAAAAAAAAAAAACAACCAAACAGAAAGAGGATGGACAAATTTCAGTAGCTCACAGCTAACGGAATTCTAGCTAAGTCATATCTCCAAGATCTCCTGAATAACTGAAGAGACCAAATGGAACAAAAAGTATTTTGAAAAGAGTGCTTGAAGTCTGATAAATTCCATGTTTTAACTGGATTGATAACATTCTACCAGGATGCTACTTTTGAAAGAAACAGGCTTTTCCTACTTGTAAGGAATGATTATTTTACACCATTGTCTCAAAGCTTCCTGAGGAACACTGATAGACAAGTCCAGGCAAGCCCTGGACAGAGGCTGAGAAGTCCTTTGTCTGAGGGGCACAGATGGACAAGGCCAGGAGCAACGAAAGAGATCAGCCGCAGAGTAATGGCCGATAAATGGCCGGGAAGCACTTTTTTGTGTGGGCTTATCTCGAAGGAGATGGCCCTCTCAGGAGGTGCTGCACATGACTCTTATCCAAGCGCTCAGGAATGCCACATTGGCAGAAGAAGGATAA
This sequence comes from Pavo muticus, assembly GCA_016647715.1. Classification (NCBI taxonomy): domain Eukaryota; kingdom Metazoa; phylum Chordata; class Aves; order Galliformes; family Phasianidae; genus Pavo; species Pavo muticus. The sequence goes on along the minus strand of JACDJE010000035.1, from coordinate 1,929,361 downwards.
AAAAGGGACAAGCAACCATGGTTTTTAGGTTTTCTGACAACAGATTCCTCATAAAGAACAAGGAGGTTTCTGACATGAGAAGCCTCACGATCTGCCTCTCTCCCTCCTGGACTTGCTCTGCGCTCTACCTGCTTGCTTCCTAAGGGCGGCCATGCTGCTGCTGCTCTCTCCCAAAGAAGAAAGGTGCCTGCCATCAGATTCCTCACTACGGAATGCCTGCATGCTGACGGACTCTCCTGGGCTTGCTACCGGAGACCTGCTTCTTCCTCCCGGACTTACCCTGCGGTTTCTTCCTGGACCTACCCAGTACCTGCACCTTCTTGCTGCCTAAGACTGGCCACGCTGCTGCTGCTCTCCTCCCGAGTCTCTGCCCCGGACCATCGGACTGCAGGACCTCTGCTGGATCCTGGTGGTGACTATCCCCGCTTTACACAATTCTTGCTTCTTTCCTATATTTCCTATCGCCCATCTTCCCTTCCCCGTATCCCTAAGCAATTAAGATTTGTAATAGGCATGGTCGGACCAACATTTGAACTGTTGTTTCTTAATCTCATGCCAGGTATACATACATTAAAAGAACCTCATCTCCCTCCTATAAATTGGAGCGAGACGCTACTGTAATACAAAGAATTTGATGCACACACATACAGACAACATCCTCCTGCATACATATTGAAAGGAAGTCTTGCTGATCAATTCCTATTGTTACATGAACTAGAGAAAAATCATGTTAAGGAGGAAAAGGAAAATTAGGTTGCACGAAATGAAGGACATAGGACATTGTAGGGAAACTAAATAAGATGTGAAGTAAGCTTCACCACACAACAGTAGCATAGCTAAGGTGAATTGAATTCTTTAATTAAGCCAAAAATAACGTTTGGAAGTTTTCAAGATTACCCTCAGAGTCACCTTAGGCAAAAGGTAGGATAAACACACTAGATCAAGATTGTATGTGAGCCAGGCACTGTTCCACTGGCCGAGGAATGTCCAAGGGCAGGAAGAAACACCAAGATATTTACTGCAGAACTTCCAAAGGATAGTTTTAACCAAGTCGGCTGGAAAAAGAGAACCACTCCCTTTTTCAGTAAAATAGTTCAGATGGAGCAATCAAAAGCTGTTCATTTGAACAACTGATTTCTGAATCACTGTGTGGGACAGAAGATACTCTGTATTCCTGCACCAGATGAAGAAAGACACAAATGAAGGTCACAGTTCACTTAATATTACAAACAATGGAAAGAATGCTGAGAGCATCTTTCAGATTACATGAATATTACTACATTAATTTGTAAGAAATAGCTTTGTCCTTGATATAATCAAATATATAATAATATATTTTTATAAATGTCTAAGGAAAGTGGCTCATGAGCATGGGGAAAAAAACCATGATTTGAAAAACCTGACATTAAAATAAAAGATTAGTAAAATGACAAGATTAATGCACTATGCCAGATGATAAATTGGAAAAAAAATAGTCTAATGTCAGGATAACAGTTATTCCCTAATAAATCCTTCTCCAATCATGATAATTGTGTTAAAAAAGTAGTAGTTCACTAAAAACTTTTCAGTGTGACAGGAAAGAGGGTATCTCCTCATAACGTAGAGAACCTTACATAACTAGCTAGAGATCTAGTAGGGCCACTGAGTAATTCTTATAATTTGGCAGATTTATTCTTTTCCTACAAAGAAAGGATGCATTTCTACCTTACAGAATGAAAAACGTGACTGGATCATATAAGTATTGTCAAAACAGCGACGCTCGTGGAGTGTATTGTTTGTATATGCAATACATTTGTGAGGTATTTATCTTAAAACAGTCACTGAAATGAATTGCGTATTTGATGAGGAAGACAAAAATGATACACAAAACTGTACAGAAATGGTCCCTAACTTCTCATGAAATATCATTCAAGTCTCGCCTTCCAAGTAGAAAGCTGGCAAAATTACATCAGAAAATGTTATGGCAGTACAAATTCCATTACTTAAAATATACATATATTTCTCTGTAATATTTCTAAAAACCTTGCAGTTCCACTCTAACACAGTCTCTGAAAATGTATATAAATACAGCTAATATTACAGTGTCTTAAAAATATTAGCTTAGTGGACAAATATGTACTTTTGGATAAACAGCACCTGACCTTACAACAGCCATTCTTCTAAATGTTACAGCACTACTAATATTGTTTCAATTAAATAAAAATTAAAGCTGAGAAAATATCACAAAAGGGTAATCTAATATTTGATCATTAATGTGCTTATGTAAAGTGATATTTACAACACCATTTTGTGAACTTGGCAATTTCTCTAAAAAAAATGTAGTTTTAACAAATTTTAGTAGACTTTGTTATATTATGCACATTATCATCAAAAACATTGTCAAGTTTCACATAAAATCAGTTCTTGAGGCATGAGGATGAAGGTTTTTTTCCTTTTAGTGAGCAACCCTTTACTTTTAGATCAGACCGAAGATTTCATTTACAGGCCTCTTACCTTAGACAGAGACTAATATAAAATATCACCTTGGTATCACTGACACAACCAATTTCAGGATTTTTAGAGGACCTATTCTTTATTTCTGCTGGGAAACACTGAAAGCTAGCAATTGTACCCATACCTATGTACCTTGCAATTAAGGATAGCTTTCACAGATTAACTAATTGTCTTCCAACAATATCCATTCCACTACCTATTTGAAATAGAAAAAACAGTTGGTATAACTGATTACCAGCGTTGGTGTTTCAGGAAAAAAAGCTAATTTCTTTTATCTCTCCACTCCTGCATCGAGTAAGGACAGGAGGACATGGGAGCTGTGATGTGCACAACTACCTTGAGGACGGAGAGCAAAGTACAAGAGAAACCTAAACTAACAGCATCTGAAGCATCACCATACTTATATGAAATCTGGTTCCACTTTCCTCAAATGTATCCAAGTTTGGTTTTTGAGAGAGGCTTAGGGTTATATCTGCCCCCCTAAGATAGTTATCTCTTCAAAGTTAACCATATTCTAGCAAAGCATTTCTTTTTTGCTGCAAGTTTTTAAGAATTTCAATTTCATTTTAGTTATAGTTCAGTTTTTCAGATCAAAATAGAAATTTGCTCTAACATTACCCAGAAAATGTAAGTTTAACATTGGTACAATTTAAAATGTTACAGTAAGCCCTGTGAGGGCTACAGAAATTTCAGAGACAGCAACTTTCACATCTTTGTATTTTGAAGATAATGATATACCATACCTGTGTAATGCTTGCATCTCATAGAGTTTCTGTTGCTCATAATAAACGCAACAGATCCACCTAGAAATGCCTGCCTTCCTATATTACATTACTGGGTGGGCAGCCAGATGTTCTGTTCTACTCAAACACAGAGCATGCTGGCAACTAGGACGTGTGCTTAAGAAATCAGCATCCAAATGAGAAGGAAAGACTCTAATTAGACAGCAAGATATTAATTACTAGTATCCATCAGAGAAAGCAGAGGTTTCCTTACTGTCAATACACTGCTGTTACAATAGGGAATTGCACATTTTTCCTGTAGAGCTTTCATCAACTAAATGTTAACACATCATATTGCCTATTTGTAAATATTAATGATCTTAGATAAAGTCCTAAGTTAAGAATGTTAACATTAGCCTGTTTCTCATACAGCATTCTCACAGATAGGAAATAAGGATATGTTTTGCATCAAATATTTCCTCCATTAGAACATCTGAATTCTCTAAATCTAGAGTCTGAAAAAAAACCCCACAACAAAGCAAGTTTCTAGAGTTGTAAGAGTTCCAGACTCTTGTAACTAAAAAGTTCAGAATTGCCCAAGTCTTCAAAACATGCTAGTGTGGGATATGTTCCAGCATTCCTGAAAGCATGATCCTGGTCTCAAGCACAACTCTGGAATTAGAGGTGGCTTTTTAATTTTTATTTATTTAAATCCAACTCTTCTCCCCTTGTCAGCAAGGGAAGACACACCTATGGGGCTTAGGCTTAAAAAGCCATCTTTCATATTTAATCAAAAATATAGATTTTTTTCATCCATTGATCCATTGACTCTTCCATTTTTCATGGAAGAGTAAAATCTAAAAATGATTTTAACTTCCTTCTTTATTAAGATATCAGGCATCATTTTCCTTTAGGTATAAGCAACGACTGCAAGTTCATTCTTTCTACAGGAGAGTTTCCTCTTTCATCCCAAAGAAGTCATGGCAGATATGGAAAATGTTGTTCAGAAAGATGATGGGAGATTATAATTAGGTACAGTCTTTCACTCAGTGCAGTCCAGAAAAAGTGAACTCATCTAAAGTTTGTTATCCTGGATCTGCAAGAACCCTTTTTTGTGTTCCTAATACACTTTATTTCTGACAGTGCAACACAGCTTTTATTTGATTTTAGAAAAAGTAAGGAAACAAGTTTTACTCAAAGTCACTTTCTTTTCCTGCATGGACAAGGTAAAAGGGATATTCCATAGACAAAAGAGCACTCTGTTGATCACTTTTGCATCATGGCAGGTACAGCACTCAGATAAACAGAAGAGGATGCTTAGCCAAAGAGGATGGCAAATGCTCTTGTGACCATGGAATTGCATATAGTAAGGATCCTTCTGTTTTATGAAGTTTATCAAAGCTCCAGCTGCTTGTTCATGAAACATCACAAAGCTTTGTGTCTCTGTGTTCCATAGCAAGTCCTGCATGCAGTCTGTCTTGATCATTTAAATATGTGGATTTGTTCTGACTTAGTCAATTGCTTCCTCTGTTTTATATTGTCAGGCAATCTTTCTTGTTTTAGGACTAACAGCAAATTCTCTTTAGCATTTTCAAAGGCAAGAAGGAAATTTGCAATCCAGCTTCAGGTGAAGAATGAAGTAGCTTGTGGGAGTGCCAAGTTAATTAGAGCCAATTATAACTTGATTGACTTACCTTGGGCATTAGAGTGACTAGGAATGTGCTAGATAGAATTTCCGCATCTATACAAATTTGTGATTTATGGGAAGCTGTTCCACGGATTGTGAAGCTCATTCCATCTGCTAACTAAAGCAAGAGTGTCCAATTTAGGCTAGGAACTGTTTTCTTATCCTTGAAGAAACAGTCAAAGAATGTCAAAAAGACAGACTCTCCCAAGCACAGCTGTTGTATTTTAGACTGAAATCTGCAGTGCCATGAGAAAGTTGTTCCAGGAAGTTACTCACTTAAGCCTTCCTTTAAAAAAAAACTTGGAATACAAATCTATCTAGTCTTTATGAATGGAGAATCCATCCACTCTTTGCCACAATCACAACTCTTAAGGCTCTGAATAATAGCAACTCAGGCAACTTTCAGTACATCTTTCATTCTCACCCAAGTTTCACAGACCACTCCTTAAAAAACTACTGCAGTGAGATATCCTTAGTAACCATACCTTATATTATTCTTTGAATATGTAAAAAGTCCAAGTATACAAAGAATCATTAAGACAATAACATACCTAAATGTACTAGTCATTCACATCACATAATCCTGAATCTATCTTGATTCCATTCATTTCCTCTATTCCTCAGTCATCATATTTGATGTTACTATTCATAAAACCATTCAGTGTTTAGACTGTGGCATTGCTTTAAATATAATCTGTGGAATTCTTAACACAGTTTTGCCACATAGAATTACTTTGATCCCATTTCACTTGTGAAAAAATCCCAATGATGGTAATAAATCAACTACCTTGAGAGAAGTAGGCAGGTTTTGATCTCACATCAGTCAACATTACAATACTAACACAGGCCAGAAGGCATGCAAGTTATTAATAGACAATAGATATTACATTTATAAATACATCAAACCTAGCATTGAGAGCATGCTGGTTTTTGTTCTGATTTTTCCTCATCTTTTCTTCTCATTACCTACATCTGTCCATTTTCCACACTATCTATTCAGATTTCCTAATGTTTTCCTCACTGTCTCCTCATCTGGTATATTGCTTTTAAAGTTGTTGTCTTATACATAATGTCTCTCTTTTCACTGATGGTTTCATTTGATTATTTGAGAAATAGAGTCCAAACTTCAACTCTCTTGCTTAATATAATATACCTGCCGTTTGTTGCAATAAGAAGCATTTCCTACAGTGAAACTTTTTGAGAAGATTCTAATGCTTCTTTTCCATGTAGTAGTTTAATGGGAAATAATTTTCTAAGATTAATTTTATGCATCATTTAGATGAGTTAAATCCCCAAATAAGCCAGCCCTTAGCTTAATTATTCTAAATCATTCCATAACTTTTATGTAACATAATAAACGTGGACTTCATTTGCTTCTGGGGAAACAGTTAAATTTTGCATGCATTCATAACTAACCAAAGTACAAAGTAATTAAAGCTTTTCAGTGCTTTCTGATAAGCATTACCACAACATAGCAATTAAGCCCTCCAAAAAAAGTCACAAAGAAGGTGCATGAAATTAAAGTATTTTAAAATAGGTAATAAAAGGTGGAATCTGTTTAATTTTTTGCAGTATATGTGCGTATCCCAGGTGATGCTTGGAAATAAGTGTGTCAAAGTTCAATAGAAAAGGAAGTGCTAAATTTTGGCTCCAGAGAACAGCTTTTAAAAGTTCAAATACAATTTTCACCATTGGCAGTGGGAGAGCTTACAGAACTTCTCATCTTGATGGATTCCCAGAACTGCTGCCAATTCTAAACACCCAGTGTATTGTTTTACACACAAAGCCTGCAAGTGGTGCCCCGAGTAGGCCTAAATGGTGTGCAAAACAGCCTGGAGGCTCACACTATATGGATGGGCGGCAGAAAGATTATAAGCCATTTCATGTTACCATTAGTTTGATGATAGCTCTAAGAATGATACACTGAGAGCATGGCTCTACCTCACAGACTACAACTGAGGCAAAAACAGGTTGCAAGAAGCAAGCCTGTTATCCTGAGTTCTTCAATTTTTCCTAGCCTTATGCTACAGCTAGCAGATACTTTTCATTATCTCAGCTTATTCTTTTTCAAAAATACTCTTTTGAAACATAAAGAATGATACAGAAATCATTTAAAAATCTTAAATGCTTAACTTCTAGAATAGCAAAGACAATGACTGAAGAATTCTTGATAGCAAGCTTGACAGCATGCTTCTTTACCAGTAAACTTTCTTCCAGTGACAGCATAGAAGCAGTTTGCTACGTCAGCAAATCCAGGACTATTCTTGGACATTAGGGAGAAATGGTAACTCACTGCTGTGTTAAACTTAGCTTATTTTTCCCCCACTTTTCTCAGCAGCCCCTTTGCTGCTGTACCTAATACACCTTGAAAACAGCAGAGGAGGACCCTTATATTGACAGCACAGCAATATTTTTTGTTCTACAGAGTAAGTTACACAAACTACCAGTAAAAAAGAACCCAAAGCATAAGACAAAAAGCCACTCAAACAGTATACAAACATTAGAACCCAAGTATAAATCAGAAATTAAAGGAAGCTTATTTTGGGATAGTTGAACACACCAATAATGCTACTATTACAAATGTTATGTAGTTTCTTCACACTAGTTACTGTCTATAAAAGACCATGGCAACATATAAAGTCACCAGAAGTGGCAGTTCATGAAGTGTGCTGGGTTTTTCATCTCTCATGTAAACTTAAATGAAGCAAGGAATGTTTCAGTCTAAGATAAGGCACACAAAGTCCTCCCCTTGGCATCTTTTCTCAAAGTGTCTCCTAAACACTCTTCTCACTTCTCATTTTAACAGTGAAAAGTTAAAATAAAATAATTAGCTTGGACCAAGGAAGCAGTTAGTAGGCACAGCATTGGAATAAAAAAAGCAGATAAAATGCAATGCTTTCAGAGATGTTATCCAAACTGATCTATAACATTCACAAATACCTTTTCCAAGCCAATAACAATGAAGGATTATTGAAATCAAGAATATAACCTTGCTACTCTCTGAACTGCCTTATTGAATTAGAGATATGTACTGAGGATGGTTCACTATTTTTAAATGTTAAAACAAAACAAAAACAAAAGATTGCAGCAAGGACTACTAACAGAAGTATGATCCATAAAAATAGCATTTTAGTCAAAAACATCTATAAATACACACAATATCATTAAGTTGAACCTTCTGAAAATTACGTATTACAGATCTTCATTTCACCTTTCATGGAAACGTTTTTGAAATAAAAATGCTATTCTACGAATGACTCTCATTACTTCAGTTTCATATGACTGCAAAAAAGCATCTACATTATACAACTTAATAACAGAACAAAATATAACCATGTTGTTAAGCATACAGCATTATGCAAGTTTGATCTATCTTTCAGCCATTCAAAACATGAAACACTGAAAAGGTCATCCTTTTCAACCATTCCCCACAAAATTAGCAGGGAAGAAAGGAGAAGAAAAGTAAACAAGAAAGAAGTAGAATTTTCAGCAATCCATTTATGGACTATTGAAAAGGTCACAACAATATAGTATGTTCTTCTAAATCTTTGAGTATACGCAGCTTTAAAATTCCAGCATCTCACTGAAGAGAGTAATGAGAACATAACAAAAACATGAATCTATTATTTTGACAGTGATTGTAATGAGAACATGTAACAACGTGCTTCAAGGGAATCTGTCTTCAAGCGATATATATGATGATATAAATAAAAATAGTATATGTAGGCAACTGTATAGACAAATAGATACCGCAGATTTTAATATATCAAAAGCAAGGTTGCAGAAGTGCTTACCTTTCAATTCTAGCTTGTAACATAAAATATAATTTAATAAAAACATCTCTAAAAAAAAATCACTTAAGTTTCTTATATTCTCTGATACCTTTCTGTAGGTTTCCAAGCACATTATTTTAGGTCACGCTTCAAACTCATTCATTACATTTTCACAGAACCCTCCATTACACAATTTTTGTACAGATCAACACTTAAATTATATGATGATCAATTGTTCCCTGATTTTATTTGAAATCCTCTCTGTCTTTGGAGATTCAAGTATATCTGTAACAAATCATGTCTTGAAGAACCTTCTAGTTCAGAAGTCTTAGAAGACTAAAAGATTAAGAGAACGTTCTCTCCAAATATCCTTCACAGGAAGAATGTAGGCATCATGAGTTTGGTCAAAATTAGTTTTCCTACAGTTTCATGTGAATAAGTTTATTGACTAGATGATGTTCAACTCTGTATCAACTCAACGTTAGAGAAATTCCATAGATGACTTCATAAAACTTTAACTGATGCACCGCCAAGAGACAAGCAATGAACTGCCTGCTTAGTCTCACCTAACAGCTAAGACATTTTTTATTTTAACATAAACAGTATCGCAATCATATATCAGAAGGAGAATTAAATTAAAAAGATACTGGCACTTAGATTCAGTAACTGGCTCCTACTGTTATACAAATGCACATAGTGCAGAAACATTTTCAACATTGTTAGCTAAAAAGATTCTTACTCAAAATTCTTTAAACTTTTATCTTTAGTAAATTGGTCAGAAAAATTACATAGCTAATAAGTTCAGATGATTTAAGTAATATGAGTGTCTTGTTCATAATTTTCATGATTATATTGCTTTTATTTTCTGATAGCGTGACACCTACAAGCACCCAAGCTATAATCTAGTAAAACTTAGCTTCTTTCCTCTTTGTGTTTTATTTCTATAGATAAAAAGAACTCTAAGGAGAGATCACAAATTATGTACATCTGACATTACAAATGTGAGCTAATATGATTAAGCATTTGTTGACACCGTATTTCTATCTCTATTTAAATTATGATTTTGTATCTGATTTTCACCTCTCTTCACTACAACTTAGAAATCCATATTTCACTCTCATTCTCAGTGTTTACCTAAAATTGCTATTCATGCAAAAATTCTTGGACCACGCCCTCTCTCACTTGCTCAAATTTTAATAACAGACAAATCTCAATATACATGTAAAAAAACCTACATCTTGCATCTTTGTAATCATTCAAAGACTACTTATGTAGTCAACCCTATAAAAACTGAGGGATGTTCATTTATTGAAATAAAGGACCACGGTCTTTGAAACAAGAATAAAACAAGAGATTTTTGTCTCTTTGTCATGGAAATATTGCTAAATCTCTCCTGCCATCATGAAGTAGTGCATTAACGGGCATGTGCAAGGAAGCTTTTCCAATTTCTCTCTGCATTATATATGTCTTCAGTATCATTAGTCCTTCACTTTTATGAATATTAAAATTTGAAACAAAAGACTTCCTCATTGTTTTAACCTTGAAGTTATCCATTATCACTGTGCTGAAGGATATGCCTCTGAGAAACCAGTTCAGAGGAACTTTTGAGTTAAGTATGTTAGAAAAAAACTGGTAAAGAAAAGCTATTGTAGAAAAAATGTTTTATCTTTGATATGTTCTACAGAGTAAAGAATACTTATAAGAAAGGCATACTTACAAGCATTCCTTTAGTCAATCCAAAGAAAGAAGAGTTTGAGAACACAAGCTCCTTCCTGTCATAGCATTTAACACTTGACTAGGCAAAGACCTTATTTCATCCAAAGTTCTTTTTAAGTTTAAGTCTAAGCCTAGACAATAAGAATCAACACTGAAAGAATTAAGGATCGAAGTGCACTCTGCACAGCTGAGCGATAAGCAGTTTAAGCTACTTCTCATATGCTCCGTTACCAGATTTGCTTTTGAAACAGTTTACATTGATTTATCATTTTTTCAAAGCCTAAATTACATTCATTTCCATGGTAATTAACAGTCCTTCTGACTTCTGTTTATTTAAACCAATAGGCATTGCTTTAAACAATACATAATAACCTCTGCAACATTCATTCTTGAAAAGCTGTCTCTTACTCTGTCACTGAGGTTTGGCTAATTACACACACTAGAAAAGTATTCCACATCTTCAACAATGTTTAGTTTTAGTTTTCAAGGAAGAGAGCCTACAACTTCCTGTTGGTCTTTGTCTTTAGACCCCCTGCAAAATGATGCATTTTGGAGCAAGCGTGGCTGTGTTTATGTATGTTTTTCCCTTTTCCTACACCTAAGAGTTATAAGTTTCTATTCATAGTACAACCTTCTACATCCAAGCATACACTCTTCTACTCAATTCTCAAGTTTTACTTGAAAAGATTTATTAGATATTACCTAGTATTGGAAAATAGGAGAAAGTCCTGCCATTTATAAATCTTTATTTTTGTATTTTGGCAGAAATAATGGTAACTGTGATGAAACTTAGTTGAACAATGCTATTCTTGTCAAAAACTGTAAGAACACAAGACGCTACGCTATAAATATTTCTCTGGACTTCTAAAGAAAGAATTGGATGTAAACACAGATTTTCTACATATCACCAGGCTCATCACATTTTTTAAGTACTGAGATCTCCTTTACACCCACATTTCCCATTGAGCTCAGAATGGGATGCTTAAATGTTTGGACATCAGTGATTAGCAGAAGTTTCTTTAGTTATTTAAGTTGCCCTTCTTCCCACCTTCCCCGTCTAATCTGACCAGCAGACAAGAACCATCTATCCTGATAGTCACTTAGCATTTTTCAATAAACACAATGGATGATGATTAAGTATTGCAGACTACCATCATTTTTTTTTTTTTTAATTTTAAATTTTGTCAAGACTAATTTTACCAAAGTGTTGAATACATTCAGTGCACATTTCCTTGAATTTACTGCTGCACCTCTAAAAAATTTTGGTATGCTTATAAGACATTATCTCAGTTTCGGCTGATTAAAACAGCAGAATCATTACAAAAATTGATGGTCTTAAGAGGATTTTCAGCAAAACAAGTAAATTTATTCAGTGAAAGATTAGGAAAAAAATTATATACGTATACACACACTCCCTCTCCACCCAGGATACTCATGCACTGTTGGAAACAGCCTGATATTCCAAGTCCAAGGACTCTTACAGGTTTCACTGTAGGAGCTACAACAAGGAAAAGCGCTTCTGTTCCCAGTAAAATCTTTAGGTCTAACACGAGGTTATAACATGCCTGTTCCAATTTGTTACTTACTGCAGTAGCATGGATATGAACGTATTTTCCCACCCTTCTGTTAAAGAAGAGCTTACCATGAACTCCAGTTTTAGATCTCAATTATTTTTGTTTAAACTGAGTTAGCGTGCAGAATATCACGAAAGCACTATAGATTGATTTGGCCATGGACTGTCTCCCAGGCCAGCTTCTCCTTGGAGAGTATAGAACAACCCCATGCACAAACAGAATAGCCAAAGCCTACTTCACTCCCTCATATTCTTAATACGAGCTCATTGCCTCTTCATGGGATTGCACATTAAGATGTTTGTTTTATTTTACACCTCCAGGAAATACAATAGCAATGATGAATACAGAGGACAGAGGCCCCCTTGGATAATTCTCTAAACCTGAAGGCTATTGCTCCTTGCCATCATGCAAAGACAGTGTGTATGATCTATGGCAGATAAGATGCATGCAAAAGTAATTCATGTGTATGACTGCTAAAACAAACTTGAATCTATAATCACCATTAATAATGACAGCCACCACATGGATGTGCCTTAGGCACCTCCTTTACAAAGGTCAGTCATAAAGCACATTCCAATTCACTGCTTTTTACTTTTGCTATTGCCTTCTAGCACAAATCCAATTACTTCTATTTTGTAAGTCAGTATCTTCATCAGCAACACTCAGCAGAAAACAAAACATACTTAGGTGACACTTTTATAGCTTTAGGCAGATCTGATTAATGAGGCACAGCTGAAAGCAACTTTTTTCTGCACTTCAAGATTTCCCAAGTAGTGCGAAGTTCCCTTTCTAATGTTGTTAATTAACATTTTAACCACCACCACCAAGAATGCTGAAATCTAATGCACTTCTTAAGCTGCACTAGCCATCCATCCATGTCCTATTATCCCTATAAATATAATTATATATGATTTGATATTAACAGCCACAGATTCACCTAAATAGATTGGAAATGCAGCTCTTGCTACAGTACCACCTAGCTAGAAACACACCCATTGACTTCAGTGATGCCAGTAACAGAAACATGTCTGTTTTAAATACAACTTCTTAACTTAAAAACATGGCATTTGAAAACAGTTGGGATTTTAATCAATACCAAAGACATTGATTTATAATGAAAACATTTCTCCTTGCTAGCAAAATCCCTCACATATGCAGTCATAAAGAATTAAAACATCTATCGGTGTAAACAAGTTGTTAAACAAAGCTACAGTTAAAAATAACAGGCAAGGAAAATCTTTCCAATCACACTGGAATTATTTTCAATATTTAAAGGCTCTAATGCAAGTGACATCTTGTAGTTTTCTTTACTCCCGCCTATGCAGTATCAGATTAAAAGAAATATATCTGTTAATCAGTCTTGTAATGTTAACTTGCTTGCTTTATAGTAAGGGATTCATATAAGGTCTATGAAAATAAAAAACAAAATCTGGATGGAGAAATCAGTAATATCAAGCATGATAGCTCTAATGGAGCCCTCAACAGCGCCTCATGCTGAGTCAACCTTAAGATTTTTATAGCTCTTCACATGGCACAGGTAGACAACTAAAACAATCAGTCACCACACACAAAACTTATGCTGTGAGTTACACAACCAAACAAACTCAGTACTTAAAAGATCAATTGCTTTTCCACAAGAGCAGAAAATGAAGACCTATTAAAATAAACATATTTAATAAGAACCTACAAGTACAGTTTTGCATTATTTTCTTCAGTTCTTTGGGCTAGTTATTTACATAAGTTCATGCAGAATGAGAATTGTGAATCTCAATTCCCATAGCCTGTCATTAGATAATTAAAAAACCTTTTCCTCCAAATTGCATATGAAATACTGGTTGTCTTCTTTGATTTCAAACTGTAATGGAAACAAACCATGCCTTGGTTCATCAATTTCTTCTTTTCTAACTTCAGACTTTTTCAGTCAACTAAACAACCTTCAATTAATATACTTGTGTCTTGATCCTAGTCTTCTCAGAAGACAGGAACTACCAGTTTCAAACAGTACCCTTGAATTGTGAGCACTTCTCAAGCCAAGACAAATGATAAAGTAATAATAATAATAATGAGTTAACAGTGAATGACTACTGCCAGAGTAGCATTATGTTAAAGTTTAGTTGACAGAACACTATTATTCCCAAAATACAGTGGTAATGAACTATATCCCCCCCACCCCAGTTAGTGTTTTTTTACTTACATATTATTATATATATTATTATATATATATATTTTTTTTTTAAGCAAGAAACATTTTAAGATGATGAAAGGATAGGCTGCAGCAAACACAGTTGCTTCAAAGCCAAGAAAGATAGCAGTCACAATCCAGAAATAAAGAAGGAATCACTTACCTCGTTCCAAGGATCAAGGACCACCAAACACTCCAAAGGAGATGATCTCCGAGTAGAAGTTTTCCCCTTGCAGCTGCCAGCCATTACATGAGGTTAGGAGGGATTGCTTCCACCTGTGTTCCCAGAGCTGACTACACCCCTTCACCAGGTGCTCCATCAGTGGTTCCAGCTGTGACCTAACAATTCCCATAGAGATGAAAAGGTCAAATGACCCAGGAAAGCATTTGTGCACTAACAAGTACTGAGTTGCTTAGATGGTACCATTTCAGTATTTTCTTGCAATCCTACCTTTAAACTCAGCCATATCACTCTTGTTAAAGCTCAGACATTATGCATAGATCAAGATACTGCACCATTCATTAATTATATATTATCACACTCCCTTGGACAAATTACAAGTGGAAATTATCTCGAAGTTAGCAGATGGGCTGTAACATTTCAAAATAGAAGTGGTGTAGGTTAAAACAATATAGGATTCCCACAAGAAAACACATCTGCTTGTATTCAGGTATTTCTAGGACGGGAGCTTTGAAAGTACATTTGAATTTCAATAGAGGTAGAAATCAGAAGACAATTGAGCTGAGCAGTGCAAAAACATTCAGTAAAATATCTTAGACCGACCAATTGTTGTAGAACTTTGGAAAATTAAAAGAAACACCCTCGAATAGAAAATAAGAACTGCTAGAAAAACAAATATTTTCAATAGTGTCTTAGAAAAGAAGGAAAATAGTCTCTCAAATTTAATTGACATATTCTGAAACATTGTTCTTTTCATATATTTTTGAGCAACATAGGATTTAAAGATTTATTCTATGAATAGTATTAAATTACATGATGCAACAATTTCAAAGCCTGCTTATAAAACTTACTCCAATGCACAAAAAATAAATTTCAAAACAGCATAATGCAAACTTCAGCATAAGCGTCTATTAACATTACCACCAAATAATGCATTTTCCCTCGGAAGATGTTACAGTATGTGTACTTTATCAATAATGTACCATGAGAAATCTAGTGTGTCTTGATTTAAATTCTAAGACTCATTTATTATTGACAAGATCTGGGAGAAAAAAAAATTACTTGAAACTGAATATGGCTACATCTAAAATAGATCTTACATCTATTCGTATACATATGACACTGTTTATTTCACATATAAGACAATACAGGTCATTGTTGTTTTTATATCCAAGAACAGTTCAGAGTTCCTGATTTTAAGAATAAAATTTCAACTATCTGTCAGAATATAAAGGCATAACTTGAACAGTTTTTAGTTTTAGTGCTTCTATGAACAAACTGCAAATATAAAATAAGTTACCTATATCTTAAGTTTCTGATTTAATTTTCATTTCATTTTATTTGATGTCAAAAAAGAGAAGATTCAGACTCTTCTAGAACATGAAAGACCTGCAAAGTATTTGTCAATTTCACAAGTACACTGTCTGATAATTCTATTAGATATAGCTACAGCTTGTTGCAGAACTTAACTCTTTCTGTTCATTAGAAAGTAAGATTCAATTCTACTCACCTGTCAAGAAGCACACATTTTATTTGAGTAAATTATATACAGTATACCAAGTCTGAATGATCATTCTTCTCACTAGAGCAGAGATGATCAGTGTGTTTGAGAATATTTTCTTTTAGTATGCTGTAACACAATGGAAAGTGGAGCATTGACAGTATAGTAGTAAACTCCTAGGCTACAGCAAGTAAGGATAGGGTCAAATACAGCAGCTGTGGAAACAAAGGAAAGAATCTGCTTACCCTTAGAAGGCCTCAGGTACACAGGGATCACCAGCAAGATACTCTTTCCTCCACTGCCAACCCTTAAATGAGGTCTGGGAAGGGGAGATCCTGGCTCCAGCCCTTCTGGTCACTCAGGTTCATTGCATGCACCTGACCTCCCCTGGGTTGACTCTGCCTTCCCAC
Organism: Pavo muticus; assembly: GCA_016647715.1. Taxonomy (NCBI): domain Eukaryota; kingdom Metazoa; phylum Chordata; class Aves; order Galliformes; family Phasianidae; genus Pavo; species Pavo muticus. Next base: position 1,913,122 of record JACDJE010000035.1, on the reverse strand, counting down.
CAGGTGCTCAATCACTGCTTCAAGCTGTGACTTAGCATTTCCACTACATATGCTAAAGATATCTAGTTCAATTTAGCATTATGAAGTTAGCTAGCTACAAGCTTACATTGTGCTATTTTGACTCTTCTTTCCTTTTTTTCCAGAAGACAGATTTACCTATCCTATTTTGCTCCTGATACTCAGTAACCATACTTCTAGCCAAGTCTTTTTTGAAGCACATTGCCTGTTTAAAATGCAGAAAATATTTTCATTCAGATATTGCCAAAGCAGAAATAGCAAGAATTGGACTCTGTTCCACATCTAAAGCACCTGTTACGTCTCTGCATTTAGAATAAATATTCAGAGACTTTACATCATTACCCATGCACATCAGACACATATCAGTTACATCATTGTACTTTTTATATTAAATGCACTGGGTCTGGCTATTGAGAGTCAACATAGAATCAAGTTCATCTAGCATTTGTTCTAGCATTATATTCAAGACAAAATGAAAGCAGGTGAAGATCTAGGAAGAGCGCTACATATCCTGGATATGGGGTGAGCATGGTGTAATTTGTTCTTTACAGCTTATCTGTGATACCAATTACCTGTTTTGATGTAGAGCTGCATGTTATAGAAAATATTTTGGAAGATGTTTCGAACATTACATTTCTGTACAAATTTTAAGCTCTATCCCCTTCAGTGTTTCTCCTTAGAAGCACTGATGTTCTTTTTACTATTGAGTACAAATATCAGAGCTACATCTAAGGATTAATTAATGTTCATCCCAAGCTATAACAGTGTTACAATATCAGGAAATAATATCAATTAACTTACATTCATTAGAAAAAAAAAAATGAAATCTGTACAAAGAAACTTGAAATAAATCCCCTTAAAATTTCTGTTGCTGCTAACACAGTTTTCGCCAAGTTCAGTAATTTCATAGAAAAAAAGTGCTAAGTAACGTGTAATTATATTCTGTGCATCTGTAATCAATGCTCAAAACTGTGGTAGTTTGTTATACTGCATTTTTACTTTGTATGTAATACAATTCAGTGGAACAATTGAAATTAAAAATGTATATGCAATCCTTAAGTACTCAAAAGAGAGTCCTAACTAAAACAAATCATGGTGCTGAAAATTTAAAGAGTTGCAATTACAGCGCCTTGGTACTACTTAGATAATCCGAGGTTGTGAAATAGAACCACTGCAATCGTTTTTAGACAGGCACTGAAAAGCCTAATGAGTGTTTTGAGGATGTAAAATCATGAGCAGCCATTAGGACTTTCATTTTTTAACCGAACAACACATTTTTAAGTTCAGATATCAGTTCTTCTATTTAGGTACCTATGCCTATTATACCTGAAGATTGCTGTTCAGGTCTCTTTTAATTTGGTTCATATCTTGCCCTCCCATTCCTGCAAAATCTCTGCTGAGTTGTAGAATATCAGCTCACTGATCAATACTACACACAAGCTAACTTCCTTTCTGAAACTGTCTATTCCCAGTTCTGCTCTTCCTGTACTCCTGTTGCAACACAGATAGGTCAGGCTGCCAGAGGGCCAGGGTAACTTTGGACTAGAAGAGCAATATACCTTTACTTTCTGAGAGATTTTGGCCTTCACAGAAAGCTAGTTTCACAGGCAGGTAAAATAGAAAAGTTAAGTATTATGAACTACCAAAACACTACAGCTGGGATTTAACTGTCAAGATTATACACATCTGTGGCTCAGCTAGTCTTATCAACTGTTTTAAAATCAAAACCAAGAAATACATACTTTCTATGGCATGAATCATACAATCCTGGAGTATCTTAGAGTAAGACAAACCGCGCTGTAGAAGTCCCTGCATTTCAACTGTAAAGGCAGCATAACAGACTATTTCAAATAACAGCTATTTCTCAAATGACACCTGCCTCATGAACATCTTCAGTTGCACGAGATTATCCCAGTTCCAAAATGCCAAGTCTTCTTGTGATCCAGATCAATAGTTTTCACTTTTCAAAAAAAGGCACCGAATCCATAGCAATTTGAAGACTAAAGCACTTCACAGCTGTACAAAAGAGCAGATTTGTAGATTTTCATGTTCCATCAAATGTTTTTTGACAGGCATAAAAATATTAGCAGTATTTAGGATTTTTTTTTCTGACAGTGACTAATTAGTACTGTAAATTTATAAAGCAATAGTAATAACAACAGCAGAAAGATAATGTTTCTTAACTAAAAACAACACAAAAAACCCAAGCAAATAAACAGAAAAGCTATTACAAAAACAAACAAACAAACCCAATACCAATCAGCATTACCCAGATTGTGATATTGTTTGAACATCTAGGAACACAACATATCATCATAAATGTTTCAAGTGTCTATTCTTTGTGCACAGAATGTGATGACTAACAGTCAAGATAGAGTAGCTGAAAGACCCTTTGTTAAGGAATACTCCAGGTTACTTAAAGCTGATATAAAATCACTACTTTTTTTTCTGAAGCTATTCCATAAGCATCTCAGTAAGACACATGTAAAAAGTTATTGCAAAGGAAAGTTTTTCTTTTTACAGCATTGTCATCAAAATTTACTGGTATATTAAAAGTTCTAATTTGACAATAAGTTTTCTGCCTTTTTTATAGTATGCGATATATTATACAAATTACATTCACGGAGGATCTAGAAACACAATAATTAACAAAGATCCTCTAAATGCCAAAGCTATTTCATGGGCTGACCAAGAACATTAAAAAGTCATGAATTATATTGGAGTACATATTCCCCAAGATTAAATTATTCTTGAAGGAAAGATTAAAGCAGTTTACAAGCTTATATCTAGTGCAAGAAAACAGTCATGGAAAAAAAGCCCAAGAAAAAAAGATAACACAAGTAGCCATGATAAAAATAAGAATGTACTTCAGCACAATAATAAAAGTTTCCTAGATATACCTCCTTCATAGGCTGATATGTAAATTCAATACTAAGGCAGTAGTAGAGCTTTTTTTAAATGCAAGAAACTGGAATCCAAAGTTTGGCTTTTTTAATCTTTTCAAGGAAGGTTTTCACTGACTCCTCATTTTAGGTGCTTATGCCTTGTTAAAAAAAAAAAAAAAAAAAGCAAAAAAAACTCACAAACAATAGTAATAAAGAGGAGCTGCATGCTTACCCTCCTGGAACAGCCCTCCAGTTCTCTGGACAAATACAACAGTAGCAGACTGAAGCGACTAGTTATTATTGTCAACTAACTTGTCTGTCAATTAGAGGGGCAATAACTCATCCAGAAAATACATGAAGTACTCAAAAAAAAAAAAAAAAAAAAAAAAAAACAGCAAGCAGCACAGATCTAGGACTGAATAAGGGACCAAAACTAGACTGTATTTGTTTTCTGCACATATCTCATTATTGTCTTCCTCTAGGTGCTTCTTTTTCTTATTTGATTTTAACAAATCACTTCAGCTTGTTAGTAGATGCTCACATGAATAAAAATCTCTGTTTCTACTCAAGTATTGCTTGAGCAATGACAAGTATTTACTGCTATAAAATTTGGTGAACTACCTACAAGTGAAAGTTGAGCTATTTCAAAGTTGATCACAGCTTTTCTCCTTACTAATTGAAAAACCAAGACAATCACATTGAAAACAAAATGCTTTCTTCATTAGGCTAGTTGATCTTTCTTAAGGAAATAAAAAAAAATACAGAAATTAACAATGTTATGAATGACAGCCTTAAAATATATACACACAATAAACTACAACTTGCCTACGAAGAAAAATTATTGTCTTTGGCTTGCTCACAACTCAGTTTGACTGAAAAAAAGTAAAGTTACTAGAAATACAAATTTTTGCTAGCTTTTATATTGTTATTGAAGCTACAATAAAAGCTGAAAATGCTCTAGTAAACAAAATGTCCATTTGCTAATTGTACTACACCTTGTCACAGCTGATACACAATGCCTACCCATGAAGCAACTCAGCATAGAGAAAATAATTCACACATCCCTTCCCCCTCTACAGAAGTAAATTTATCTTACCCCTCATTGTGTAGGATACTAAAGGACTTTCCTGAGCTATACCTGATTAATCTTCCTTGCACACAAGAAAGGAAGTTGACTAAAAAACATTCCTATAAAACAAGCATCTTTATGAACATTTTTATCATGTCTCTAAACAGAGCACAGACAGACTCCTACCAGCTGAACTGAAAGGATCCTCTGTTCCAAGAACACCTGTGTGATTTCTTATTAATTATTCATCACCTGGGAGCAAATATGGCCTCTATCTCCTCAAATAACAAATACTGAAGTTGTGATAACATACATGCTTGTTTCTCCTAAGGAATCATGCATATATAGAAAGATTCCCCATCTCTGAGGTTATTTATTTTGTTCAGCCTGAAGAGGGGAGGCCTCATGGCGGCCAGCAGCTCCTCACAGGGAGTGTGGGCCAGTGCTGAGCTCTGCTCTCTGGTAACAGCAACAGGACCCGAGGGAATTGCATGGAGCTGTGTCAGGGGAGGGCCAGGTGGGATTAAGAACAGGTTCTGCACCAGAGGGTTGTGGGTACAGCACCAAGCCTGCTGGAATTCAAAAAGCATTTGGATAACGCCATCAAACATATAGTTTAGTTTTTAGGTAATCCTGTGTGAAACCAGGAGTGAGACTTAATGATTCATGTGGGTTCCTTCCACACTCTATCACCTTTCACCTACCTTGGGAGTTTTAAAACAGTTTTCCCCATCTTTCCCTCCCCTTTACTTTAAAACCCCAAACAAAAAAAAGGTATAACAACATTGACAAATTCTGTAGTGGTAACTGTGACACTCCTTTCCGCTTACTTTTTTAAACAGGAAAGACTAAAATCTATGCTAGTTCAGGAGTTGGATCATGAAATCATCTCACACTCATCTGAGGTAGAAAACTGATCATTCATCTGGAGAGCAAGGGAGACAGCTGGGCTGGGAACAACCCCAGCCATCCAATTTCAGCCTATTTTGGCATCTGATTTTAATCTACTTCTGCATATTTTTCCAGTGCCTTAGATGAGAGCCTTATGGCCCTCACTAAGTTTGGAATGATTACTTACCAAATCTCTCCCTTCAAAATAAAGAGAAAAAACAGGGAGAGAAGGGAAACATTAAAGAAAAACTTTTTATATCTGTATGTTCCTGCTGCACATTATAAATATTTCAAGTACTGGCTATGCTAGAATGAATTCTTCATCCTTCAAAAATAAATTCATGTACAGCTGTCCGCTGCACACATTGTTATTGTGTCCATTTGGAGAGGACCTTGCAATGCATCTTTTTTGCTTTCCACGCAGCAGCAGGAGGTAGAGAACTTTCTCCTTGGTTCCAGGAAGTACAGGAAAGGAAATCCTGTTTGAATACTGTAGAGAATATAAGATTCTATCTCCTTCTGCTTCTATCTCTAGAGGTGCATTTAATTTTGCCTTTTCTCTATGGCTTCTATAATGGGCAAATACTGCGTATTCCAAGCAGGGACTTTTCTCATTTAGGAGTCACAGCAACTCTCTGAGGATGGTCAAAATTTTGTTCTTCTATCAGTCAGTCTTTGTTTCCTTTCTCCCACCTTCTCTGATATAATTAATGTCAGAAAATTTTACCTTCAACTATATAGAAGAGAAGGAAAATCAACAGCCATGGGGTTTATCCAAGTTGATGTCCATTTCCACACTATATTTTCCATGCTCTGCAGGCACTGTGCTGTGAGAATGATATTGTTTCTCCTCCCTCACTAGTGTTCGTAGCCATGATCACCACAATAGGCTGTATAGAAAACAAGGTAGATCAGCATTCTCTCACTACTGGTGACAACTGAAAGAATAATTGTCTTAATATGCCCGCTGTCAGAAATAAGCACACTTCATAATAACTGTATGCATATATCTTGAAAATATTTGTAATTCCCATAACAAAACTTATGTTATGCCCTACAAGTTCATTTCTTCATCTGAGGCATGTACATGTATGTTCTACTTATGACCTCTTAGTTCAAAGCTAAAATTAGTTAGATGCATACCTACAAATTATCACAATTCAAAAACATCTTCTGAATGAACGAATGTTACAAATTAAGCACATAATGACAAATGGTGTTTTGCATGGAAAACAGCAGACTAGTAAGGTAAAAAAAGTCCTGAAATCTTAAAGATTATATTTCCAGAATGAAAGTTATTTTGGATCTTTCATAGAAGATATAAAAGGGGATTTAAAACAGCATAGTAGCAGGTAAGTCAGCTAACAAGGTGTCCTGAAGAGAACTGAATGTCTGCCAGAGAGGAAAATTAAAACTCCTCAGTCTTGTTAATGCAACAATTAAAAGAGCTTTGAAAAGAATTGATTGTGGATTATTTTCCCTGATCCCTGAATGCACTGATTTCCCTCAAAGAGACAACAGCAACAGTGTTCCATTGCTCTGACCTCTACTGAGCTCACTGTGTAAGTCAAACTCTATGTCCATAGGGCATTGTGGCACTGGACCACTTTAGTAAAAATAATAAGGATCTGCGACTAGTTCAGTTATGCAGCACCAAGTCTTTCAGCAATGATACAGTTACAGGAACGCTCAACAGAGGTGTGAATGCCTGACAACTTCCTAGGCTTAAATGTCGGAAGGAAGATCACCATTTACCAGTCTATGCGCATGAGGTACACCCACCCTGACTTTTTGTTGTAGTACTGGAAAATGTACAGGTATACTAACTTAGACACTCTCCTCTGAAAGTTACCACTATACAGGACAATTTGTAACATAAAATTTTCAGAAAGAAATTCAAGAAAGCTGCTTAGAATAAACAGAATGAGATTTTGCTTTCTGTTTATACAGTGGCTACAGAATTTTCTTCATAGTACATTGTGTATATTTTTTCTACTGTCTCTGCAAATATTTGTCACTAAGTACAGCAGTTCATTCATTTTGATTATATTCAGACCTCCAATCATCACCACACCTATCTAATCTGATTAACATAAAGTAATGAATGTCATGGCTATTGAACATGAGTAAATGCCGTAACAGATGAACAGCCTTACTTGACAAATAAGCATATTTAAGAGAAAGAAATTAATCCATTCTTCTTTTCTACCATAAGTTTTTTAATATCTCATGTTCAAATACTCCCTGTACAAAACAAGAAGGGATAAACGATCCATATGATATCTAAGAAGCCCCATTCAGAACTTCTTATAATAAAATAGTCTTAAAATTACACATAAAAATAGTGATATAAAGCACACAGAATCACAGAATTGTAGAATGTCCCAATTTGGAAGGGATCCACAAGTAATTCATCAGCGCCTAATGAATGTCTACGAAGACCAAACAGGGTGGTGACTATGTTGCAAAACAGAGTATTGTAGCTGAGAATTTGTGAGTTTCCATGGAAATAAATAGGAGGCATTACTTTTGGAGTGACATACATACATATAGACGTATTTGGAAGAAACTGGCATCAGATAAAGAAAGCTGTATGCTGTGTCTACATACTAGCACAACACAAGGAAAGAAAATCTCACTGATCTATCCAGACTACCTGAGAACAATGCACAAAATAGATACACATAAATAATATTTCTGAATGTGGTTTCAAAAGAGCATTATGATTTTGAATCGTGTTGTAAAACTAATGGCATAACACTGAAAATGTTGGAATGTTAAGCAGTGCTGTAAAACTGGACAATGAAACCAAGTTTTATATTACTAACTTTACCTGAATGAAATTAGTTCATTGGAATAGATAATTACTATCTTTTCATACACTTTAGCTGAAAGAAAGCCTGAAATGACCAGCTGTCTATTTGAAGTCTTCCTATGTTTGCTGAAACAGGGTCATAGATTAACACAAACACAAACAAACAAACAAACAGACACAAACAAAAACTCTGACCTGCACCAAACTTTAAGGTCAACACACCATACAAGACTTAAGTTCCAGCACCAGATACCAAACTCAAATTCTGTTATATACACATTTTAACTGATCCAGAACAAGAATCAAAATTCTGTTCTGCACAGCTGGTGCAATGTAATATTCTTTTACTGCCAAGAAATATGTGTGAACGCAAAAAGTATTAGATGACTTATTAATATTGTCCCTTTAACATTTAGACTTTTATGAGGACATCCAGAAATTTCAATAGAAGTATAATAAAAAGTTTTATATTTGGCATATTGCAGAACGGCAAATGTAACAGGCTAACCTTAAGCAAAGATGAAGGATGCTGATATTCCAACTTCAACTGCTCAGACTTCCTACTATTGTTAGTGGCAAATATTTACTCCCAGGGAGGATGCAGCTTAACAGATCTCTTCTGTTCTTCCCTCCAATTGAAAACCCTCTGCCAAAGGGTATTTTTTTCAGCTTTTGACTATCCAGGTGACTATCCATGGTCAAGTAATGCTCAAATTCAATGAATTGAGCAAAAAGGGTGTTCCTATGATCACTTCAGTTATTAAGATTGACTATATTCCATTGCTAGACACACTGAATACTATTAGAGTGCTTAATGTTTGGAATGACATAAGAACGGGACCAGCAGAACTGAGTGCCAAAATCACACCATGGGTGACAGCTAAAAAGTCAGTCCAGATAGATTTCTTTTTCTTTTTTCTTTTCCTTTCCTTTTTTTCGTTCCTTCTCCTTTTCCTTCTCCTTTTCTCTCCTTCTCCTCTCCTCTCCCTTCCTTTTTTTTCTCTTTTCTTTCTAGAATATGTATCCAGAAATACACCAAAAACTTCTCTAATTTGTTAAGTATCTCAGCTTTTACTAAAATAAGTAGCATTTCTTACATCAGTGGGTCTGGGGCCAAGGTGTATTTAAGTTAATGAGTACTTTTTAAACAATCTACTGCAATAGCTAGATTGATTAAAATGACTGTTATTGTTAATTTAACATTTATATCAGTGTTTAGCCAGAAAAAAAAAAGTGAAATGCAGGAAAAAAAAAAAACAAACCACAACTTCACTGAATTTCATCTATGAGTGAATATAAGGTAAAAGGAATAACCTTGCAGCTTTTGGATTATGCTGTTATTCTAAATTAAGCAAATCAAGACCTAAAATGAAAAAAAAATATAAGAAACAACCTCTCTAATTGTTGATATAGGTAAGCTACCACATATTGTAAATATGCCACATTTTCTCAGAGTTTTCAGTGTTGGAGAATTTATTATTTTTTTTGCACACGAATAGAACAACTAATTAATGAAAGTGACTCTAAGTCTGGGCAGATTCTGTTCATTCACAAAATAAATTTGTGTAAAATATAAATATGACACTCATAATTCAGTTAATCTGAACTTGTCACACACAGAAAAGCAGTTTCTCCCTGCTGTGACATAAGTAAATATGGAAAAGCTTGTAAGAAAGCTCTACCTTTAAATCTTCTTTTAACTTTCCATTTTTAGTCTCAGATTTGGCAATTGGTTGCAATAGCAGGTGGATCTCAATGACCTATTACTGATTTCAGCAGCTGTGCAATATGGATCTGGTTCACAGATCATGGTCGGATCTGAACCCAGAGCAAATATTTCACTTTACTCTCCATTTCAGCAAATTAAAATGTAAGAAGAAAAACATGCATTTGTGTTAGTGAGCAGTAGCTACAGTGAGCTACAAGAATCTGGTCAGTACTTTAGCATCCACCACTCATTAAAATTGTCTATGCTCTCTTACACATGCCTTTGCAAAGGCTGAATATGTACTTGAACTCAGTTTTCATGCAAGAAAAATCAAGATATATTTGCAAAGTGTAAAGCAACAATAAAAACATTTACATAAAGCATTAGTGAATGATTTAAATAAATAATGAGGCTATAATAAAACTGTTAAATCTTTCTAAGAGGTACTTAGCTTTGGAGCTGTACAAATCTGTGCAGCGTTTAGTAAAGAAGGCAGGGAACAAGATAACAATATAAACATTGAGAAGAGCACTGGATACTCATTAATTCACTTCAGCTGCATACTGTAAATTATGACATGTGACAGAATATTTTAACTTGATTTTCCTCTAACTTAATTGATATTCTCTCACAATCCTACTCAAGAACATCTATGCAAACATGCTAAAGCGAAGGTGTTTTAAGCTAAGCTTTCTCACATTGCCAAGGTAAACAAACAGTATCAATGCCTCTCTAAATCCATAGAGTGTCACTGAAAATAACAGAAAAGAAAGTCTTTTAAAACCAGAACATTTTAAGAAAGAGAATAGAATCACAATTCTTTATGCTCAATGCAGAGCATAGACATGGAGAAGAGTACAGAATGCTGATGATTGCATTTCTGTCCCAGGAGTAGTAGTTTGTTCCATGATTATTTATGCGTGCAAAATGCCAGCTCACAAACTGCTATTTTCCTAAATATTACATTTGATAAGCAATAGATTCCAGTAGTTGACACTAAGTAATATTGACCCCTTGACCTCCTATAAACATCAATGGAAAAGTTTCCAATGCCTCTGCTGTGGAACTCCTCAGCATGATCCAAGCATGAAGGATGGCACATCTAAATAATGAAGCTATTGACCTTGAGAGTTGCTAGGCGCTTTCACTGTACACTTAATATAGAATGTAATCTATATGGTTACTCTAATACTGCCCCATAGCCTTTTATGTATACTTCTGCCACACATTATTATTGTTTTTAATTTGGAGCATCCAATACAGTCAAAAATTCATCTATCCTTTATTGCTCCCACTAATTGGCCTATGACTCCAGTGGGGACTGGTGATGAATGGAAGGAAAGAATTAACAGCAGGAGGTTATATGGTACAGGGCACTTGTGTTCTATTATATCGCTATCATGTTATTCTCATGAGCACACCAGTAAGGTTTAAACCCAAGAAGCATATTCTTTCATAATCAGTTTATGTCTATGACAATGCAGTATTACACTTAATTTAACTGTATGCAATACTCTTAAAGGGGCTACAGAAAAAGAATAACCATGCTTCAAATATAATTATTTTATAAAACACATTCTTAGAGAGACTGAATAACCTTTTTTTTTTTTAAATCCAGTGGACAGTTTCTGTTATCCAACTCGACGAGCTGCAAAGATCCACTGGAAAACTTCAGTGAACTCCTCTTCCTTTGAGGATTATTTTCTGGTGGCTGATGGCATAGAAGATATTTACAAAGACACATTTTCAGACAGCAACTTGTGTTTTGGGAGCTGTGAACTGATGGATGTAGTTATTTGTACTAATAATATAGGCTCACTGAACAAACAAAATCCAGGAACAGTCTAAATGCTATTTACAGCTGCATGTGGTTAAATATCTGTTGGGCTCAACAGACGCTTTAATAAATACATCTACATACTAAGAATATAACTCATAACTAAAGCAAGAATAAAAAATATATAACAAATAGCAATTTTGTTTGTTCATTTTTCTGCTATTCAGTAGTTGTTAGAGATGAGAATGAAATTACTATGTGCAAGACAGTACTCATCTCATGATCCTGGAAGCAGGTAGTATTATGAATGCTGCTAACAGCAGGTGAAAAATGATAAGGTAATGTCTCTCTTCTACAACTTATGAATCAGTGATCAGATCTAATGATTAATAGTAAAAAATCCATAAAAGCAACTACTGATCAAGCTGTTTGGTGGCTTAAGATTAGTCTTTTGTTATTTTCTTCAGTCATTGCTCTGAGATTTCTTAGAAGTTCAGTTAGACAGTCCCCACCAGTACTCTATAATGTGAGTTGTTTGAAAAAATTTAATTTTTATTCTTGTGTTACTCTTGGGAAATAGTGGAAAATGCTATATAGTGACATATTTTTACATTCAAATAGGGATGGTTCTCATAAGTTTGTTTGACCATGAGAAAATTCATCTGACAGATGAATTAATGTTATTAGATTTACTATTATAAATAGTTTTGACCCTGGATAGAAACAGAAATGCAGTTTAGGTTCCCAGTGCCCTGAATACCAGAGAACCAATTCATCTGTATAATAAAATTTTGATGAATTATGAAAATGATTTTTATGATTTGTGGACAAAACAGTACCTATAACAAACTATTATCATAAATGTGTTTGAATGAATCACAGATTCAGTATTGATCTCACCGCTGTGGACTGCCGCAATTTTTTGCAGTCTTTCTCTTTTCCTCAGTTAGCTTCTATTTTACTGCATTTCACCCCCTCTTCCCCTCTGCAACTGTCCTACTTCATTCTATCCTGTCTTCCTTCTCAAATAAATCCCTCTCAGTTTTTATTCAATTTAAGAAACTTACAATTTTTAATGTTTTTTTTTCTTTATGCACTGCTATAGAATTTGCTTGGTCCTGATTATCACTATTTGCAGTTATAAATGCAGGTGAAAATGACTAAAACTCATTGCTTGTTTGGAGTGGGACTTTGTTTAAAGTTTATTGGCTGCAGGATGTTGGTGTGCCCAGCAGAGATTATTTGTTGGCAAGCATTGTGTCACAAATTGACATAGTAATAAGCTTATTTCCAACCAGATAAGCTCGTTACCTCCCTCTTGCCCCAATTTTAGGATGATTCGTGGACTACTTTGAATAGTCTGTGGTTGCTTCTGATTATTCTTTGAAGGATTTTTAAATGTACAGCAATTGCTCTGTATAACAAAAAAAGACAAAGTTTTCAGCAATATCTCAGATCCAGGTAATGTGTCTGCCAATCATTTAAATTTGTGCAATATCTGACACATAGTAATGAATCAGTCTTTCATTTCACCCAGTGTAATGATAAGAGGTCATCAATAACTAGATGTAGTATTTCATCAATTCTATATAGTGAAAGTAAATTGATTTTGAACTGCAGGATATCAAGGCTTAAAAGGCAATAAAGCTTAAAGCTTTTACAGGTTTGTAAATGGGTTGTGAGGTGATCTCAGGGCAACAGCAGGGTGCAAAGAGTGGACAAGGGCAAAGTGTGTCTCTGAAAAACCCTTCTTCACTTAGGAACAAAGAGTGTACCCATCAGAAAACCATCAGCTGAAACAAAGAAACACTTAGGAACACAATTCAAATTCAGTAGAAAGACTGAACAGAACATTTCCTAGAATTGACAAGATATTAATGGATTATCATGTAGTGATTATTACTGTTACATAAGAATACAATGTATTATAAAGATGCAAGTCTTTCCAGTAAAACAGAAGTCTCTCTTTTCCCTAACCAGTCACCCGCTTTATTCAAGACATGGCAATTTGGCAAATAATGCAAATACATTCAATTATAAAAAAGAGAAACAATCCTAATGCCTTTGATATGCACACCAAACTAATTAGCTGCTGTAGCAGGATTTTGCGTGTTTATTTCCTGTTTTATAAAAAACTGACAGAGCGGTCATTAGCATCTTAGGATGTACTGAGATTAATATGCAAAACATGTAAAAATTAACATAATAATTATGTTAAAACAAACAGGATACAAAATGTTTAGACGAATTTAATTCATTAAATAAATCCATCTTTACATTAACAGACTAACACAGACAGTTGAAACATCTTCTATCGTGTAATACACACAAATAAATTAAACGCATCTTGGATTTGTCCTCATATAGCCTTCAGTTAAGAAGAGAATGTGACTGTGATGATCAACTCAAGTAAGGAACTAGTTGTCAAAAAAAGAGAAATTTATTTAATGCTGCTCTTTTTTTCCCAAAGTGTTTTTGGCAATTCCCACATCCTCCTACAGGGAATAAAGAGGGAAAAGGTGAAAATAACCTCACAGAAGGTATAAGGATTGAATGACAGAAATAAGAGGAAATTTAGGGTATTCTGAAGGAAAAAAAAAAGAACAAAAACAAATCAAAACAAACAAACAAAAAAAGACTAGGAGAAGGATGAACACGTTGTGCAACATGCCACTGAAAAGCTTTCTCTGGGATGCTTGGAACATTTCCAGAGTTTTCCCTTTATCAGAAGTGTTGGACTACAAAAGAGAAAGGTTCATCTGATTTTCTGAGGAGAGACACACAGACCTTCCAGCGTGCCCTTGTGTTTCTTACGTAGTTAATTTGATTTAAATCTAAAGAAACATTACCTCATTACTGTCTGTTCATTTGTTATGTAAGCATGTTATTTTGTTTCAAAATAAATTAAAACACATTAAAGTATGATTAAGGTTGTGAAGGTAAAAATAAAAGTTTAAGATCTAACCATAGCTTTTCATCAGCACAGAGGATTCTCTTTTCTAACAGCAAGAAAAGCACAGAGGAAAATGAATATATATACATTGAAAATTGAATGTTGGAATCCTGGGGCAAATTTAGCATTTTCTTAGTAATTTTATTTGGTTTTCTTTGAATAAGAAGTAAGGAAAAAGGATGTGGAAATACCTGTGAAAATTCAAGATTATCTTTCTTTGCGTGCAGTATTGTCTACGGTTTTTATGTAAGGATTTTTCTGGGGCATGCAGTTTCACCCAGAACCAAAATCAGTCTTCACAACAGGCATTCTTGTTCTACCCAGACTGCAAGTAAAAAATGATATGCAATAGCTTTTAAAATACAGCTTAGCAGTTTTGTATTCCACTGAAGAATTTTTAACTTACACCTGCTTACAAAACTGTTTCATAGAATCATAGAATCATCAACGTTTCCTGAAACGTTACTCAACTTCTTTAGTTTCAATCTCAGAAATCATCCTAGAAGCATAAAAGGAGAGATCACAATGAGAAGTGGCTCATTGAAATGAAAAGTACAGCTAGATAAATGCACACTGGAACTATTTTCACTTTCTCCACATGCCTACTAATTAATAATCAAATTGTTTTTATCTTTTAGTGAAAACCTACTTTCAGGGATAATCTTTCAGACTGTTCCTCCTAACTTTCCAAATATCTGTTTCACAGAAAAAATTTGCTCTGCGGCCACTGCGCAGCATGACTTTGTGTGCACTATTGACTGTGAAGAGATCCCAAGTTGGCCAGAGTTTCGAGGTGAAGCTATCTAGATCTTCAAGCATTAGTACACCAAAGAAAACTTAACTTTCTGAGCCTTCAACTTAAAAAAGAAACCCTTTAGCTTTTACTATAATAAAAACACAGGTGCAACCAGAGATGCCAAAAAGAAGAAAAGGGTTTCACACATCAGTTTCCCCTATCTGTTGTGAACTTGCAGGCTTTCAGTTCCAGCCTTCATTTTGTTCCACTCAAAGACCAAGAACAAAAGCAAACACTGTGCAGTTTCTCCTGCCTTCCCCTGGAAAATCTTTTCACCTTCTCTGCCACTCCCTGTTTTCTGATGTCAGTGTCCCAGCCCCATAGTGTGATCTGTACAGCCTTTGCTGCAGCAAGCATGCTCAAGACTCCCTGGAGAGAAGAAACAATCCCCTCCCACTTAAGCCTGATTTTTCCTAAAGAAAAGTCATAA
Organism: Pavo muticus; assembly: GCA_016647715.1. NCBI lineage: Eukaryota > Metazoa > Chordata > Aves > Galliformes > Phasianidae > Pavo > Pavo muticus. Next base: position 1,897,780 of record JACDJE010000035.1, on the reverse strand, counting down.
AATCATGGAGGGGAAAAAATAAAAGAGAAAAGACACACCAAAAAAACCCTATGAAATCCCCCAACAAGAAGTATGTTCAGTGACACTTCCAGAATAGCTTCTTGAAAACTTGAAATAATAGCAAGTCATGACATTTTCAAATATTCTGATTTTTATGAAGTGACTCATGGAGTATTCTATTTGATATATTTCAATATGGATATGTTACAATAAAAGTTTAATGCAGTTTTAAATGTGGTCTGCTGATCCTGGATCAAAAAATCTCTCTACTGGTCTTGATGTCAAGATGTTCCTAATAGCTGCACATTTCATGATTTTAAAAGTCTTTTTCCATCATACATTACTCTGCATGGCTGGCATCAATGTCTTAAGTTTGTTTTCAAGAGAGTTTTTAAGTATTTTTTAAATTTAGTTTTAGAGAAGTAAATGATTCAGGACTAATAATGGCCTACACAAAGAGAACCAAATTTCTATTTGAACCATGTAGGATGGTGCGTAGCATCCATGTGACAAGACAATGTGAGTAGATATGCATTTACACAGCATATATAATTAGCAAATATTTGTAAAATATCTTCAAACATGAATGGGTTTGTGAATTAAAGCCCCCTTTTAAAAGTTTTAATAAACAATATACAGTTCTACAGTATGAAAAATACTAATCCTGGCATATTGTTATTTTGCCCACAATAGGTAATCATCATTTCATACTCTTCTGAGGGTTGTCATTAACCCAAATATGCTACAAAGTGCTGCCAGTCATATGTAAGCTCAGAAAATTCCATACAACAACTAAGCCATCTTTGACTTTTTCAGAAGGTTTAAGGAATTGAACCTTAGGAGATCAAATATGAATTAACATGTCCCATCCCTGCAGGTGTTCAAGGCCAGGCTGGATGGGATACTGGGCAGTCTGATCTTGTGGTTGGAGACTCTATCCATGGTGGGGGGTTGGAGCTTGATGATCTTTAGGGTCCCTTCCAAACCAAGACATTCTGTGATTCTATGATTCTATGATAATCTGAATATAAGTGCCTATATTGAGTATTTGACTAAAGCATGATGTGTGTTTACTAAAATCTGACTTTCAGAATAAAATTCAGGTTCCCTATACTAATGATCACACAAACCTACTCATTGTGTTTTTCTTCCGTTACATGAATTTTTAATTTTGTTACAATTTTCAGTTGAGGAATATGAGCAATTTATCTTTGACGTTTTTGCTACTTAATCTTAAAGTGATTTAAGATGACCCTGTTTAACTTCCACTCTTGCACCTACATCAGAGATGTACGGTACCTGAAGGACTCATGAACAAAAGAAAAAGGCTGAAGAAATTTATTGCAAAAACTGTAACCCAGAATCAAATACTTCAATATCTCACTCATGACTTTATCCAAAAGTTAAAAAACAGGACAAAACAAAACAAAAACACCCACACAGCAACGCTCTTTTTGCTCAAAACGCACATCTTAATTCTTCTTTCAATTTATGCAGCTGGACTGTGGAAATTGGTAAAACCAGCCTTCTCTATGACTTATGTTAATCTTGAAATACCTAATCTGTCTTAGTAGTAATGAATTATTGATTTTATGTAAGAACTATTTAATTAATCAAATAACTGGGACTAATAAGCTGGTAAATGCAGAGGGGAAACTCTATAGATAACCATGAAATTTGCCTCCATATGGATGTTTTTTCAGTCTTTAGGTTTTTTTGCATCTTCAATAAGACACTTTTCTTGTCACTTGGTAGTGTTTCTGATGTACAGCATGTTGCATGCTTATTTTAGATTGCTGACATTTCTGAGAACAGTTGGTTTGATATACATGTACTAACAAAACAGAGTTGGTGAAAGATTAATATTTTGTTGGCAAAGGTCAGTTGTGCGATAATGACTTTTACTTACCCAACTAAACTTTCTAAGGAAGGTTACAGTAAATTAACCTAACTCCTGTCTGTCAATCAATATACAACCTCATGACACATTTGCTCTTTGATAAACTGTTAAATTCAGTATGTATTATACCAAACTGTGAAAGAGCTAGAAGGAAAAAGCTACTCACATGGACAGATTTAGATTCTTTGGCAATTTACCCAAGGAGTGGTAAGCTTTATTTAGCAGGAGTCACAAATGTGCAGATCAAGGGGCGGTATCTAGGTAGGTTTTTGTAGCTTATGACTGTATCAGTGTACAACACAAGGATAAAGGATTTGATATTAATACATTCAAGACAGAGCTTGGTGAGAAACTCCTTTCAGAATGCTTTGGTTTTCTCGTACTTGCCAAACGCTCTCACACTTGTCACAGTGATTCAGCAAAACACTTAAAAAGCACTTAACAATCTCTTTGGTGGTGGGAGGCACATAGGAAAAGATGGTAACACTAAATGCATACCAAGGTGCATCTTGGCATGTACTCTATTCACATTTAGCAGTCTGCAGATTATGGAAAGTTTTGCTTGACTAACAGCACTATGTCCACCCTGTCCCCCATTCTTTTCAGGAAAGGGGGGAAAAAAAGGGGGAAATGCCTTGCCTTAACTTTAAATCATTCCCAACAGAACTCAAGGAAGGGAAATGTGGGGAATGCAACGCTTCCCTCACATGAGGAGGTACTGATGCATCAGGAAGCATGTTGAGACCATCAAAAACACAGTCTGACCCAGCCATTCAGCCCAGTGATGTTCCTCTGACTGTCACTAATCCAGGAAGTTGGTCAGAGGACCAAGATGGACTCGCATTAGAAAACATTTCCTATGACTGAGAACTTTGAGAGTCATCATCCACAAGCTGGCAGAACCAAAATATAAAAGAAATGCAATAACAGTACCACTCACTTTACCCACAGAGCTAAGAACTAATATGACATTAATGTTCAAAAATGACATTAATGTTCAAAATTAATTTGTTCAGACATTAATAGAATTCTTGTCCTTTTCACCTAGATCATTCCTTGTATTTTTTTTCTAAAATCTAGAGGCCTTGGTCTCATCCTGTGGAACATCAGGGTGTCAAGAACAAGAGTCTTGCAAATAAAATAAATCTAAGTGAAAGGGAGAATAAGAAGTCGCATTTCTCACATCAACCTACAAAATTGTTCACAGCCTTTGGGAAAGGAATCTAAGAAGTGAATTAGTTAAAATTCAATATTTCAGTTTTTCTAGCCATTTTAACATTTCAACATTCACTTTTGCTCAGAAATGGCTATCTTTAGGAAACCTCTGCTATAAAAAATAAAAGGGTAATAATTTACATTTTTAACTATTATAGAATTTCACTTTGAAAGTTCACATGCAACTGCATTTTCGTACTTATCATTTATCTTGTTACAGCTTTCATCTCATTTCAGAAGCCAGTGCAAGAGATGCAACACAACCACTAGGAAAACATGATATACAGACTCCAATTTCAGAGCAAAGGCTACCCTTCATTGACACAACTCCAAGTAGTACCTGATCAATCCAGTTGGAAAATCAAAGTGTACTGTGAACAGCTGGTCTTCTAATTAGTGCGCTCAGGGCTAATCTCTTCTGCTTGAGTGTAAAATCTGCCTCACTGGTAGAAACTCTGATCTAGGAAGTAAAAGAGAATTAAAATCTTTATGAGGAGATCTGTGATTAATGAATTAAAAATACAAAAAAAAGAAAAAAAACAAACAAACCTGATGTCATTAATGGTCATATTTCGTGAACACTGTATTAAAAATCAGGAAAAAAACTACATATATAGATTAGTATAAGTAATAACAGGACAGCTTCTAATGGAAAAGGATTTCTGTTGCTATCTACCATAGTCATTTTATTGCTTTTTATGTTGAATTTCCATGAGAAAATATTTTCTATCTTTTTTCTTCTACTTTGATTTATTTTTAAATTGGATACTAGGTTTTCTACAATCTCCTTTCATCTTCTATTAAGATCAGTGGAATTTAGATTATAAGGTAATACTAGAAATTGAAAAACTAATCAAGTGTATGTGCTAGTCTTGATGTATAACAGCTTCTGAATATTCATGAAAAAAAAAAATGCTTATTCTAAAAGAGTGGAAAGCCCCTGTACATAGGTCTAGAGATCTCTAGAAACTTTATCAAAGTCCCTGCTGTGGTACTGACGCATAATGAAAGGTGAGACCTCACGATTAAATTACCTTATCTCAAAGTCATTACATGCAATATTATCTGCTTATGTATCATCTCTGTATTGCTCTCCTTTGCCTGTTTTTACTGAATAACCAGAGCCATCACCATTATCTAAACAGAGCAAAATCCTGCTCCTCTATAATCATGCTATTCATTTCAATTCCTCCACCCTTCTAGCTTACAGCTAGTACTGAGAGGAAGTACTGAGCTGCCAAAAATGACAAGCATTTGCTTTGAGTACTTTTTAATGCCTCTTGGATCATGTCTACCAAACATAGATCTTGTCTGTCCACCAAAAAATTGCCACCTCTTATAGCTATTAAAGAACAGACATCTTTTATCAATACAACATTATACAACTTGCAGAAAGACTATGAACCACAGAAAAGAACAGTACAGTATGATGATACTGGATATTTCTTCATTTCTTAATCATGACTAAAAAAACCTGGAAAGAAGAGAGATGTGAATTTTGCCAAGTCAAAAGTTTTTCTATGTTTTGATATTTGTTTCTATTAAAAACACCATCATATGAATGATTCATCATAAAGAATCTATTTCAGTGGAAAAAATAGTGATAAACCTCCCATACATATATTTACACAGAAAAAAACGTTAAGTGTAAACTCAAAAGGCATTTTACTGTTATCTTTTATCAAATGGCTGTTCTTTGGCCTTTTATGTATTATATAGTTATCCAGAGTTCATAATGCTTGTATTAGTTCCCACCAGTTATTCTACAGTTTTGTTACACCAGGGAGAGAAGCACTCAGAACTGGTGAGACATCTCTATCTCATCTATTCCAGTTGATATCCAGTGTGTGAGAGCATATGAACATCATTTTCTCTTGGGAAAGAATTTCTGGGTCAATGCCTTTACTAGCAAAGAAATCTGAAAGCCACGAATGGAGCATACTGGGTTAAGAACAGAGGACTGCACATCACGTTAAAGACTTTTGCCTAGCAATTGGATAAGGATAAAAGCAGTAAGCAGTAAAAGCAGAAAAGTAGGACAACATAGATTTATATTTTTATATATATATATATATATATATTCTCACACACTTGTGATCTGTTTCTTGATTTCTTGTATCAGTGAATGAGAAGCACATCAGTACTGTTAGTAAGCAACTTCTCAGCAAATTTTTAAAAATACTCTGAAGTTTTGAGATGATTACAAGAATTGTTATTATACAGATTTATATAGGTATACCACTGATAACCATGCATATGAGCCTATGCCTTTGTTGTTACAAAATCTCTTTTTCCTTAAATTGGGTTATCCAGGATTGTGTGGGTATTACTTGCACATCATGCTACAGAATAACCTCTATCAACAGAGGAAACACCCATGGCCACAGTTAAAATGACATAAATACTCTTCCCTAGAAATCTAATATAGCCTGAATCCAAGTCAAGGCAACATGGGGTACTCCTCAAGACATGGGAAAAGCTGTTTGGAGTTTTCATAATTCAGTTGTCTCCCAAGTCTTAGCTATCAGACTGTTCAGTAAGACAATTAACTTTGGACGAAGCTAAGTTTATTTTCTAACCTTTTATTTATTCTTATTCACTAAGAATTTCCAAAGGTATTATAAGCTAATGTAATGTAATGTCTTGGAGTTCTAGGGTCAACTTTAAATACTGGTCTTTTGGCAAGGTCACGCTATACAATAGGAGCAAAGGAACTATTCTTATTAGGGTTCTGCCTGACAAGGGGCTGGGACTCAAACAGCTGACAGTCATAAAAATAGTATTTTAGGTATTACAGTTTCTTATCATGAAATGTTCAATAGAGGAATGACAAAGCGCCTTCCTTAACAATGAACTAGAGCGGTAATCCACAGAACATTAACCAACACTTAACAGATCTAAATAACTTACTTCAAAAAACTCAGCATTGAAGTAAAACTTTTGTCAAAGATATTATCTGTCTCAATTTGAACATGTTAAAAAAATGCAATAAGAAAGTGTAAAACAGTAATATGAAGTTACTAGACTTTGTTATCAGCCCTACAGGAGGAAGCCTGAATACACTCCATACCTTGACAAAGTTGACTTAAATGCTCACTTACTTAAAAACTTACTACAAATTCTGTAGTTTAACTTTTTTGTGATTCTTTGGTTCTTATGAATCTTCCACCAGTTGTAGCAGACTTCAGTTTTATGGAATCACTGACTGATCTGCTGTAATTTTCCTCAGTGGAAGAATTTATGCACAGCTTCAATGGCATGACTATTGATAAAACGCTATAATTCTTAACAGATAATACTTTGATGCCACTGTCACTTACTTCTGAGAATGCCAAGTATTTATCTAGGGACTAATAATAGAACATCTTATAATCAAAGGACTGTAATTAATTGGCCACTGAAACAACTCTGAAAAACCAGCCTGTTACCATCTGTACTGTACAGATGACAAACTAAAGGAAAGAAGGCAGTCATTCACACAGTAAGTCCATGCTAAAGTCAGAAAAGAAATGCAGAAATTCACGTTAACAATATATTCATTCCCACTGTCAACTCTTTAAAAGTAAACCAATTTGAGTACTTGTAAATTATTCACTGGGATGTGAGCTTGTAAACTACCATGAAGAGTCTCACTGGGCTGAGGAGCAGTAAGAATGACAGACTAGAAAGACATAAGAGGATAGAGCACACTATAATATAGCAATATTAATTAATAATTCAAATACGCTTTATGTTTAATAGAGTATGAAGTCATTTGGGGTTAATAAAATGACTGACCTTCAACTTTGCAGTGCAGTAAGCACAAGATATATTACTGCTTAAAGAATGAATACCCCAACATTGCTTTGGAAAATGAACATGTTATTTGCTAAGAATGGTTCAGTTGATTACACATTATTCTCCACCTAGAAAAAATGAATTATTAGCTGTTAAATTCGGTACATGTAATGCACAGTAAAATAAGTTAATATTTGCCTTTTCCTGAGTTCAGAAGAAGATTACCTTTGAGAAAGAGGGTTTTTTCAAAAGTAAGTATCCCAGAAGCAGATATAGCATTTCAGTATGAAAATCTACTGGCAGAAATGTTGGGTGAACCATGACACTCACATTGTACCTAAAGTGTATGGAGACCCATCTGCACAGAAAACTAATTTAAATCAGAAAGTTTGAGACCTTAAGAGGAAGGAGTCACAAATCATAAATTTGCAAAAGCATATATCCACAGTTATGTGGGTTTTGGCAGTGATGCTGCAAAGCATGTGCTAAAGTCCTTTCAATTCACAGTTCTTTTGCATGTAAAATGGCTGGTACGTAAATCTCAAATCTGGGTTCCATGGAAGCCTTTTTTCTGTTATTATGATGTGGAATAGATTTAAAATTAGTACCAACAACCATGAAGCCATAAGTTTGTTAGGTAGTGTGCTGTTCTGGCTAATATTTACTCACCAAGGTTTTCCATTATAAAGAACCTCTATATAAATTCAGGAGTCGGTAAAGCTGGAGTATTAGGAATACTGAGAACATCATCAGAATGAGGAGGTCATGGTTGCCAGGGGAACATGGATACTTACAGCGTACCTAATGTAAAGGGTTAGTCACTTGTCAACAGATCTCTGCAGATGGTAATGATTCAGATTTTGTAAAAACCCATCTGGGGCAATCAGTGGGTGGTTAATGAAAACATAATCATAACAAACATTATTGTTTAATCCTGCTGTTTAAGTAACATCGTGTGATTGAAATCACAGAATTATTTACACTTATGAGTGCTCATCAAATGTACAGTCTACGTTTAGTAATAAATTACCTTAGTATTTTTGCTAAACCACTTTATATGTTCATTTAAAATGTTAATTCATGAGCGTCCCTTTGGATTTTATAAACTGAAAATCAGAAGAACAATTTATCCAGACCAGTATTCTTAGCTTACCATACAGGCATACTGAGTTGTAAAGCACTGTGCATACTATATAAATACTGCAGACATCGTATTTTTTATGCTATATAGAATCATAGGATTGCTCAGGTTGGAAAAGACCTTAAAGATCCTCGAGTCCAACCGCAACCTAACCATACTACCCTAACTATAACAACCCTCCGCTAAATCACGTCCCTGAACACCACATCCAAACGGTTTTTAAACACATCCAGGGATGGTGACTATGGCATAGTGTCTCATTAGGCTCTGCAATGTATCAATACATAAGAATCTTTTCTTAAAAACACATTGACTTATTTCTCTTACCCTATAAACACACATTCTTGAATCTATTACTCTAAATTATATACTAGTTTAATGAGAAATGTGTAGATTTCTTATTTTTCTAGAGCTAAATTTATTTTAATAGAGGCTGTGAAGCTCAATAAGACATAAACCATTAATCCACATTAAATAAACATGTATGAAATTAAAGATTTATTACCAACCAATTAGAATTTCTTACAGTTAAGAAATCATCACGTTCTTGTTAACTACAGATTGTGCATCCTTCAAGTCTGTTTAGCCAGAATTTAAATGGCGAATTAAAAAAGCAAGTAAAAGGAATTTCTAGTTTCTAACATACTGTTCAGACCAAAATAGATACATGATGGTATACTGTTGACTTCTAATCTTTTATCAAAGATTTTCAATATTTGTATTATACAGGGACAAGATCAAGATGTAACACTTCTATCTGACTTCATGTTTTAAGAATTAGAAGTAAACTCAGACTTTGCTGAAAGAAGCAGTACTACTGATTTTAAAGAGAAAAAAAACTAATCTGTTTGTCTTTTCTGAGTGATGAAATGTATCTTACAAGCTTCCAAAGATTGTTGTCATCCCAGAAGAAAAAAGGATAGGTGTATTTATGAAAAAGTACAGGTGATTAAAGCATATTTTCAAGTGACCAGGTACATGAATATGCAGCAAGCTACCAACAGTGAAAATAGTCATACATCAAATAAAATAAACATTATTTATGCAGTAGGAAGAGAGGGGATTGCTTACTAGAAGGGTTTGTAGAATCAGACTCGTTTGCAGTTTGCCTTGTTAGAATGCATTCTCAGGTGTATATGATGAATATATTACAATAAAAATTCCTTTCTCTTTTCTTAAAAAGAAAAGGACACTAACAGGATCTGCTTCATTGGCCTGAAGGCACACATTTTCATTCAGCAAAAATGTTAAAAGTAATTTATTATCAAAGCTACAATGTATAGGAGATGTACCATCTCGTGACTAGATAATTTTCAACTGTTAATCATACTGTCTTATTTACGCAGGAAGGTTTTCGACTGATATAAAATATCTATCTTTATATATATATACACACTCAATATAGTCCGAAAATGTAAAGCAGGAACAACACTGTATAATACTCATAAGGGACAAGGGATAACAAATTTGTTTAATTTACTGAGGAACTGTGTGCCAGACTCAAAATTAGGAGGTCAGATCTGTCACAAAACCGAGGTCCATCATTGGCAGCTGGTGTTGCTCATGAAAGGGAGAAGGGCAGCAGTGAGACTAACAGACAGAGGGAAGTCTTAAGTAGGACTTCAGAGAGCTTTCTGCAGAGATTCATTAAATCCCTCTGTTCACCCTTAGCCTTCCAGGGAATTTCTTCTAGTATAGCTTTTATTTCATTGAGGTTATGAAGTAGATAAAAATGATTTGGCCAACTTTTTCCCCATGGGGAACATCTTCATTGAAATGTGCTACCACCAGTGACAGTTCAAGATCAAAAGAATTATTATTTTTTTTTATTCAAAAAGTGAAACATTTGCTCCAGCCTACTTGAATGACAGTGGATTTGTCACCATTTCTACATTTCTCCTAGAAATCACAGAAACTACCATCAAGTGACTCCTGCATTTTTTAGAGGTTAACTTACACAATTCTTAAGAGATGAGGCAAGAAGTCTAGACCAGCAACTGCGCTATCTTCATTACATATCCACATTTGTACCAAAATATCAGAGATACTTTACATATCAAAAGAATGAGTTTGTCAGATTTTCATATTTATGTTTCAGAATTACCACCCCACAGAAACTCATTATTAGTGGAGATTATTTAGCCCAGTCCTTTCACCGACTGGGTAAATTATGAGCATATGTTCAGTAAGTACCAGGCATCATTTCAAGCTATTTGCTTACCTGATTTATTTAATGAATTAACAATTGGCAATGACAATGCCCCTAATTTTCCTAATTCTTGATGCAGTCTCAAGGATTTCTAATTGTATTTCTGGCCTTTAAGCACACTTCTGGAAGAAAGGTTGATTTCATGGGCCAATTTTTTTCCCTGGGAAAGGGAAAATTATACCGTGTCCAACAAGACCATTTGTCAGGCTTATGTATTATATTTGTGAGGCCATATATGCTTCCCAAACTGAAAATGACTGAAAAGTATAAATACAAGTTTTTTTTGTTTGTGTCATGAGAAAATTCTCCTTCAATTTCATGTATACATGAGAATACGTGCAAGAAAGCTGAGCGCTTGTAGCACCTATCAGGAAGACAATACATATCTTAAAAAGTATGTCCAAGCAGCACTTTCTCATATACTCCACATTTTTTTTCTTCCCTGCAGAATTAACGTGTACATAATTTGCTTGTATCTTACTGTACAAATTCTGCTGCTTGCTGTTTGAGGATTACAGGTGAATGCTTGCAGTCTGAACGCACACCAATATCGTTCTCTATTTGTATTTTTATCCAACAGCTTTACAATTACTTTCCTTACATATGATAAACTCTGTGAGGGCAGGGGGAGAACTGCAGTTTACCTGGGTTATTGATGTTAAAGAAGAGACTATTACTGGCCTACACATACACGTGCAAGAACAGAAAGAGAACAGAGACCTTCTGTTTCCTATATCCATTCTCTCTCTGCATAAATGTGGTCCCAGCACATTCCTGACCAGATGGTGAAATTCACTCCTCAGAAAGTGAGAGGTGGCAAGAGATCAAATGACAGCTTAGATATTCCTTATGGATCAGCCTACAAATAGAGAAAAAGAGTGTGCCAAGTATCAACCTAAGGTTCCAAAGACCATATTCATGCTAATGTCTGAGCAGAGCCCACACAGCAGCCTTGCTCAGAAATTCCCTTGAGATGAGCACATCGCAGAGCAGAGTCTTAAAAGTGCAATCTCACTCTTAAGACTACATATGATTTTTCTAAATGCTCAGTCAACAGCAGGAACATTAACTATTGCTTCAGTCAATCTCAGTTTTCAAAGGTTAGGAAAGAACTGCTGGAGACACGGTTAAGACAACGATTTATAATATATCAATACCTAGTAGAGTCTCATTACTTTCCTTTTCACAATTCCTCCTAGGGAGGTTTCCTTTAAGCTACTACATTAAGATCCTGAATCAATTTTATATCTAAGAAATCTCTAAAAGATGCTATCAATAAAACATATTGGTCTGGTAAAAGTCAATCTGACCTTTGCAGGTTTGTATACTTTTCCAAGAGTTTGACTTTACAGCTTCATCCAGCTGTTTTGGCTTTTTTCCTGAAAGAAACTTTATTTTAAATGTTGCTAGCAAGCATTGTTTGACTCCCATTTTCTTAATCCTAACTGAGCTTACACCACATTTGTATGTTACTATACCAGATTTTAACAGGAGGCTGTATTTGCTCCTACTTACTTCAGACCTCTGTCCTCCAACATCCACCAGTTTCTAAACAAGATTTTGCATCAAGGTTATCTACAAATACAAATGATTAAGAGACCAAAATCTTTGTCTGAGTAACAGGAAGACCATGTATACGTAAAAGCAATCCAACAAACAAGAAATAAAAATACATTCTTGAAGTCCTGGTACTGCTAATGGTGATGTAATTTTGTACTATAATTTACCACATCTGTCTGTAATAATCTACTTCATATTCATCTGAATACTCAAGAGAATTGCTCCGATATGAGTCATAGGCTACTGATCTTAAAAAACAGTATTGTCTTAAATTGTGGGCTTTTCATTTGTCAAAGTAGCTTACTGTTAAAAAAAAAGATACGTAATTTATAATCATTAATTTTAAAAAATGCAGTCTCCACAAAACAAAATAAAATCCAGGACTATGCTCCTGGTAATTTAGAACACAAACTTGTAAGCTTTGTGTGCAAACTTTTGCTCACATGAGTATCCAGATGCAACTGACAGAACTTTGTATCTGAATGCATTTATACACCCATATATATTTATAGGGAAGCATCTGACTTACTTTTTTCGTGCTTTTTTAGCTTTAATTTCTTGCTATCACATTAAAAATAAAAGAATCACACTTTCCAGAAGTCTTCAGCACTTAATCTGGCTTCCAAAAGCTAACAAAAGTAATATTGTGTCATGACTGTTAATTAGTACATGTAGTCCAATGCTCAAGTCCACTAATATCAATGAAAAGAGTCCAATTCATTCAACAGGTATTGGATTAAGTTCATTGTCCATCTAGTCGTATTTATTAGATTTTCTTCCATTCTATCCAAATCATTACTTTAAGAAATGGGCTGTTGTTTGGAGTAAAACATACAGACTTCGGAGATTTTTAATGTGCTACTGGTAGTTGCTGCTATATTACTGAATCAAGTGAATGACACTAAGTGATGCATTAACATAGTAATGGCTGGTGGGATTATTGCTCACATGATGTATTAACAATGTACTGGTCAGCAGGAATAACACTCCAGTAATATTTTAAGAAGAAACATCTGGCAGGTACCCATGCTTAAAGCACTGCAGTATTATTTGTAGTGCTGCTACAGCTGTACAAATGAAATGTACAAATACGAAGTATTAGTGCATTGAGGTTGCATTTGTGGCGTATAAACAGGAGGCACTTAATATTTATCAGTATCATACTAGTGAACTTTTTGAGATACGATGTATATTGAGATACTGCATCTTGTGGGATGAGAGAGATTTAGAAATCTTCGCACGAGCAAGAAATCTTTTATCTTTTGGTTAAGGTACACCTCTTGGAACACATTTCCACTGTGCATAAATGTCCTGACAAGGCCTATTGTAATTCAACAGTTTGTCTATAATATAAAAAGGCGAAGTTGGAATTAAACATATTAGGTGATACAAAATAAATATTGCATTTCATGCGGAATGGAAATTCTGAGACTAACCAGTGCCAGACATTGATGAAAAAGGTTTTGATGCTCTTGCTGCACCATCGTATCTGTACTCCTCTGTCGTGGCTAGGATATCACAGTTCTTAGTCAAATGTAATATACCATGTCTTAAATCCATAGTTTACCACCAATCCCGTTGAGTCATTTGAAAGCAGTTGCACTGTTGCTACTTATCTGCTAAAATCCTGAACTGATGTTTGTCATCTGACATAATGTATGGCATCGACTAGTTGTGATTTTTGATGTGCTATTCTAGAATACGGGAAATGTGTTCAGCAAAGTAACGAGACAACACCAGTCTCTAAACTTCTTCATATTTTCAAGTAAAGTATGCAGCACTATAAATGGATCGTGATAATTCATTAAAATGTACATTTCAAAATGTAAGAAAAATTGGGTTCAAGAGTGTGTTTCACTAAAATATTCCTTGCTTCTTAATTATAGAAGTAGCTAAAATTTGATAATTCAAAATACAAACCGTTTAAAAGAAATACTCTGCTTCTTTGCAAATAGCCATAAAAAGAGATTTCCAGTAAGAGAAAAATGACCTACTGTGAAATAATTAGGAATTTTCTAATGTGCACCATTAAAATACATGGCAAAATTCCCACGAACTTCATATAAGGTCAGAATTTTGTCATTCATTAACAAAGCTCTAGGAGAAGATTTTTACATTAAATGGAAACTGTTGATTTTATTATTTCAATGTTTATACATCTCAAATTCAGAGAACATTCTAACTCCAGGTAAAGCAATTAGCAGATTGGGTTAACGGTTGTAAGTGTAGTATAGTATAGACTCTGCCTGTAAAGTATCATACATCTAGATTACATCTTTAACTTAGAATGAATTTTTAATTTTCACAAAATTTTTAGATATCTAAGTTTTTATAGGCTGAATGGTCTGAACATCAATAAATTGCTTCAAAATAATATTCTAATAAAATACTGAAACATATCTTCTTATTTGTATAGGTAAAATAATAACTACAAATTTATGTTCTGAAGAGACAGAATCTTGTGCTGGAAAAATGTTCTAGATATTGTTCTCTAATAGTAACTTTGAGACTTTAAATTCATTCGCCACTTCTCTAGTCTCTCCTATGCTAATTCCATATGTGTACTACCACTGACTCTAAGCTATTCCAGACTTATATCAGTGTAAGTGAATTTTAAATTTAACTCTGAATTTTAAAAGCAAATATATGTTTTATCACCAAGAGTCACATTGTAAGAAATTATACCACAAAAAGAAAGGCCAGGCTGCTCAGCTGTGCATAACTAGGTTAAATCAAGAAGTGTACTGCTGTCACCACCTATTGGTTATCCATTTAGGCGTAACAACCAAATCATTTGAGTACAGAACTGAAGCTAATTAGAAAAGCTAGCAAGCACAACAGAAGAATTAATAAGAAACATTAAGTTAAAAATCTCAAATTCAAGCCATTAATTGAGAGCAATTTAAAAGTCCATTTAATTGTATGCAGAGGAATGAGAAACAAATGTGTCTAGCTCTTTGTGCTTATCAGGAGAAAGATTACTTCACAGCATTGAAACATCTGACAGGGAAATGTATCCTTAGTCTGGTAACATAAATAAACTAATTTCTGACAATCCATTTCAAGGACTTAATTTAAATTACCAAGGTAATTAGCCTTGTTTACTGAGGTTTGCCCTATTAACTTTATCTGACATTCTAAGAAGGCAAAAGATTTCCAGTACTGGGAAACACATACAGGCTGTAAATATATTTACCATCCCACTATGAACCACTGTATGATTCCAAAGCCATCACAGAAGCATTAATGTATGTCAAGATGAATACACTGGCAACAAAGACCAAAAGTCCGTGGTCCAATTCAAGTAAACAGCACTTTGTGCACATCCACAGCAGCTAGCATGGTCAGGATACTGGGACAACCTGGGCAGGATTTGTCTGTATGAGATGGATGGATCAGGAATGCTGTTTATACTGTCTGCACCCTACAAACTGGCAAACACTACTAAGCCAGTTCTGTAGGAAAGCAAGCTACTCTTTATATAATGTGATAGCAAATACTGCATTTGGCAAGAAATTCAGTAGGGTGATTTCCAAGCTTAATAGGGCTTTCTGGGACTGTTTCTGACCCCATTCAATTCAATTCTTTGTAGCATGGCTTCCTTCCAGGAGTTTCAACATGCCATTCATTCAGGGAAATGCCCTTTAAATCAATGGTAGGTTTGCCTGCATAAGAAGTATGAGTTCTGGCTCTGCTACCAATTAATCTTTGGAAGTCAGCTTGTGTGCAGTTTATTTTAAAACTAAAGTTACTTGCATAGTACACACACAGTGAGTAGCGGTATTTTGTGAAAACTCTAAGACTGCGTTCTAAATGAGGATGCCTCAAAAAGAAAAAGATATCCAGAATGTTATTGGTAGGAAATTGTACTGTTTTCATCTATTTTCATCCTACCATTATTTATGAATTTACAAAAAAAAAATGCATGAACACTTTTGAATCGTATTTAAAACCTGCTTATATAAGGATACAAATTAAAAATCTTTTCACTTATCAATATATGTACAAATCTGATACTTCCTGGTAATTACAGTTTGTTTTGATTTAGTGTTTTCTATCTGCGAAGGACATTATACCAGAGAACACCTGAGTGAACAGTAAAGCAGCAGTGGTAAGGAAAGTGAAATTTCAAAAAGCGGTCTTTGCCCTAATTAACTGAAACACAACTCCTGTGCCTAACACACAAAACATAACGGATAACAAAGAGAGGGAAACTCTATCACATGGCTTGTTCACGAACAACCAAGGAATGGAAATCATTCTAAATAAAGAGGCAGCCCAGGATGAGCTTACTGAACTGAAACAACAAGGATCATATGATTTGTGGTAGAAACTGATTCTTTGTGCGAAGAGGCTGTCAGACTGTGGCCCAAATAGTTCAACACTTTCTTCACAAAGAGACTGAGTAGCTCCCATTCACATCGAGCAACTGCTCTTGTAAATACCACCACTCAGGAACAGAACTTCAGTAAGAGATAGGGGTTTGCAATCTCACCCAAACAAATGAATAAAGGTCTGCCTTCTTGCTGATAATTCCTGAGCAGAAAATAGGGCTAGATTTGTCATGGATAGTATTCAGCCTGAATCACTCATCCCGCTCTCCACTTGAAACAAACCTTCTCTTTATGTAATGGAAATGCTCCCTAATTACTTATGATTGACCAATTATTTATGTGTTAAGTTAATACTATATATAGTCAATCTGCTTGCACTTTCTGTCAGACAAGGATTTTCATTTTATGTACCGTACTCTCCATTTCCCCTAAATGATGCCAAGTAAATTAACATCAAGGTTTCTGCCAGTTAGTTTGCTCAAACAGACAAGTCTTCTTAGGTATCTTTTAAACCAGTTCTGACATTTTAATGGGATACAATTATTATAATGAGAAATCCATTACAGAGATGAGATTGAGGTCAGATTAGGAAAACATTCCCCCCCTTTGTTATTGCATGCAGTGAAGTTTGTTTATGTTTTAAAACAGACCACGATAGCTAAAAACCAAAATAAATAAAAAATTTTCTTGCAAGTAAAAGTAAATCCAGTGTGGAAGCATTTTTGTTTATATAGATTTATGACAAAATGTCATATACGTATAATTGCAGTGGCTTTGTGAAATCCTTAATGCAATTCTGCAGGTATACAACCCTTAGAGAAAAAAATGGAGCCACTCTGAATTCCCCCTTTAATCTATCCTGTATTCTTTTTTGTACATCTGTCAAGCCACATAGCACTCCTTATGTAATACAGGCCTATAGAAAGCATTTTTTATTTCCAGCTGGCATACTTCTAAATTCAAACACACAGACTTAATTTAGTTATTTTTTCTCTATATGTGGACTGTTTATTTACATTACAAACTTGCACGGAAAATGTAACTGCACAAAACCATTAGTATTCTGTTGGGAAGATTTGTGTTTTGTGTTGGAGGCAGTTCACATTAAACTCAAGGTCTTAATACTCCTTTGAGGCTTTTAAAGCCCCATGGCAACTCTTGAAAAGACTTTTATTTCTTCAGCATATGTAAATTGGATAGGGTGAAGTCAATGTGATTTAAAGCTAACATCTCTTCAAGAACTCAGATGAGACAAAGGTTTTATTAAATGAAATGGTAGAGGAAATTGAAGTTCCAACATTTCAGTGTAATGTGATCATGAAGATGGAAAATAATATTTAGTGAAATTAAAAGTGCGGTCTTGAAATTTACATCACTCTTAATCTACATCTGTTCTTTTCATTTAATTTATCTGACATACCCCACTTCTTCCAGGGGAATTACAGACCAAGATCTATTGGATATAGGGATATTAGCAAGCCTGCATTGAGGTCAAACACTGATTTATGCAACAGCCTTTTTACTATATTAATTAGGCAGTGATAATAGCAAATTAAGAAAAGAAAGTTTGTATCACACACAGATTCGTGCCTATGCTTGTAATTAAATACAATATTTATATTTATGTGCATTATACTGTTACCTTACATTGCTTGGAAGGGAAAACATATATTTGTCACAAAGTTTTAGTCTGAAAAATAGACCTAGTGGCAAACTATTTGTTTGAAAATGGAATACATTTAAATATCTAAGGAGTGGGAGGCAGTTGGATGAGGCCAGACTCGTTTCAGTGGCGTGCAGTAATAGGACAAGGAGCAGTGGCCAAAAACTGGAATACAGGAAGCTCCTCACAAATATGCATTAGAACTTCGTTACAGTGAGAGTGAAGGAACACTGGAACAGGCTGCCCAGAGAGGTTGTGGAGTCTCCTTCTATGGAGATATTCAAGACCCATTTAGACAGCTACCTATATGACCTATTGTAGGGAACCTGCTTTAGCAGGAGGGTTGGACTCAATGATCTCTAGAGGTCCCTTCCAACACCTGCAGTTCTGTGATTCTGTGATTTAATGAGATGTCTAATGTAACCAGTGATAGTAAAGAGTGAATATACAGCCTGGATTAGGTTGCTGAAGTCTCAAAATAGTAGCTTTGATAGTCTCTCTTCACAGCAAGTGGAGCTACCTCCAAAAACTCTTTCAGCCCATGTAAACTGTGATTGTTCTCTGAAGTTGCTAATACTACTTTTGCATGCAAAGATGTCACAAATTGCGTCAGCTTTTAACTTAAGATTCTTGATGAAGAGGTTTCAGAAAATGTAGTGATCCTGAACACATTTGACTTGATAATTCAGGGCAGCTTTTGAGAGTGAATAAGAAAAAGTATCTTAGCAAGTACTCACACAAATATAAGTTAATTCTGTATCTTAAAATTCTTTCTTCTCATGGACAAATGAATAATTCCAGATTACCTGCAACAATTCATATTTCAAAATAGGTTTTTTCCTCACACTTGAATGACACAGGAGGACATAACACTTGCAAGAGCAGGAGAAACTAAATCCATTAGCCAGCAACATAGCAAGGGCTAGATTCGGTTGACCTATTCACAATCAATTCAGAAAATGAATGTAATGAGTCCAAACAATACTGCTTCCTATGAAATACTCATATGATGTATACTCTCATAGAATATATATCACTGTTTTCTAAAACAAGCATGAGCTAAGTGAAGATCCAGAGTCTTTACACAGATAAGGAGAATTGGAAAAAGTCTGGTGACATCTCTTCTTAAAAACATAATAAAGAGCCTCACAAATTCATGCTATTTCATGAATAATACAAGTTCTCTTTTTAGGTTATGATGACTTTTTGAATCTTTTTTTACAGTTTGCAGATCAGTCTCCATTTAAAATGGAAGCAGATTTATTTTAATAAAGCACTGCTTTAATTATGGGACATGAAGCCTGTCCTTTAGCATATTAATTGGACTTAAAAAAAAACAAAAACAAAAACAATGTTCTGTTCCCTTAACCATTGTATGCAGCTGCCGAAGTTTTCAATTTTTACACTGAAACAATCTTCAAAGTTGCAACTTTTTATATTGAAATCCTCTTATTCCATTCATCTGCAGTTGATTTTGTGTTTCCAATAAATCAGTTCAGTGTATGCTGGCTGCAAGCACTTTGCCTGACATCTAGACCATTTCCCCTTAAAATTTAATGCATGATGTTTGAAGACAAGTATCTATACAGTATGAAGAGTACAAACAGCACAGAGAAATCACAGCACATATATTTCAAGACAGTTAAAGAGATTATTTCCTTATCATGACAGCAAAATGGCTTTATGTGTTGTACATTCATTATCATTCAGGAAGTTCAGAATGTCATTTTTCCCCTCTCCAAAGCATACATATTTTACACTGATTTCTGCTTCCCATGTCACAGCATGCCTAATTTCAAGAGAGTGAAAAAAAAACGTTATGCTTGTGAGATGCTAAGATTTTCTGTGGACTGCCATATGTTGAGCACTATGCATGTTCGACTGAAGAAAACCTTATCACTCAGCTATAGAGGTGAGGGGTGCTTTGTACAAATCAAGCATTATTCTTCAAAGTGCAGTGTCCGTGTAGGATGACTTTTACCATTGTTTATATTGATCAGTTAGCCATTTCATTCTCTGATTACAAATACTACTTGTTTCCCAGATGCACAATCTTCAAGTACTTGATGTAAGAAATGCAATTGTCCTATTAAGTTATTTCAGCCATGTAGTAAAATAATTCTGTTCTACTATGGAAATAAAAGAGAACACAAGCGCGGATACTTCAGGAATACTTCTGAAAGCCTTTCCTGACATGCTGAGATATCCCACATAACCAAGACTGTCTTTTCAGTTATAATTCTGGATTAGAACATTCCTCCAATCACCCATATCTGTGATGAGC
This sequence comes from Pavo muticus, assembly GCA_016647715.1. Lineage (NCBI taxonomy): Eukaryota > Metazoa > Chordata > Aves > Galliformes > Phasianidae > Pavo > Pavo muticus. The sequence continues at coordinate 1,877,697 of JACDJE010000035.1, read as the reverse complement.
AATCTGATACTATACATCTAACATTTAGGCAAGAATGAAGAGAAGATGAAAGATCACAGCAAAATTCTCACCATAAAGTCAATAGCCTAGAGCCTTGTGCAAGGCCACGGTTGAAGTAATTGTGGTAGATTTATGCCTTCATACACATGAAATAATAGTTTTCTGAGGTTGAGAGAAATTATGGAACTTCATTAAAGATGCCACCATGGACAAATTTTGCAACAAAGATTTCGCATTTGATGAATGATGCTGTGTGCTTAAGTGCACTGACTGATTTAGAGTTCAAACCTTTTGTGGTACATTCCATGAAGATAAAATATTTAGTGGCGCTATATTTTGGGCTCTATATTTTTGACAATATGTTTCATGGCTCATTTGCCACCAAAGTAATGAGATTTTAGTCAACATTCAAAAACTGACTTCGCATTTTTCATGGCAAAAGCCCCAATGGGTTATTTTTTTAAAACTTGTGTACTGCTACTTCAATGAAGTCCTGAAGTATAGGTAGACCTTGAGGCAGACAAAGTGTAAAACATTGACTTCACAGCCTAACCCAGAGCAGATGAGGAGCAAAAACACTGATTAGTTGCTGTAGCTGTCTGTTGGTTCCTAGAAAGCAGTCCCTAATTACATTTTTTTTCCAAATTGCAAGGTACCCCAATAGGACTCATTTCTCAGAGAGTAAATAACTTCTCACATAAACGAGTAAAGAAATGTAGAGCATAGACCTTTCATAAGTATTTACTGTATAAAATTTCTGTCTCAACTCTAGTTTTGCTTTCCCTAAAACACCTGAGATTGCAATAGGTTTTTGACAGTACCAATAGCAAAACAACCAACAAAGCATTATATGAAACACTGATCACTATTTCTCTCCATTTTTCATAGAATAAATTATAGCTCAAACTAATGTTTAACTGTGCATAGAAACACAGTATGTGCCCATAAGTTCTGTTAAAAGACAAGATTTTTTTTAATTTTCAAAAATGGAAGATAAAAGGACATTTCTTACTCTTTTACATCACTCATTGATGTTTTTTACCATTTAGAGAAATAGTCCTACCATGGAATTCTGAATATAAAGATATAAGAAAGCAAATGCAGAGAGAAAAAAAGAGCATACTTGGAAGCTCTGAAATGGTATTTGATATGTAAGTCATGGTTTGCAGTGGCTTAAAAGGAATTCACCCACTCAGAAATCAGGAGTTCCAACCATAGTGTAAATTGCTAGTTTTAAATTAGGTATTGAGTGAAATAGTAACTGGAGTACAAATTTCAAAGAACAGGATTAAAAAACCATCCTGAATACCATTGTGGAGTAGCAAGGCTTACCATTAGTAGGCAATCTAATTCAAAGCTATGCTTTAACCATTTCTGTTCTGTATAACCAGAAAAGAACTAAAGATGCAAGAAAGATAGAGATGTTTTTAAAATACAGAAAAAGATACACTAAAGTAACAGTTGATTGTATGATTTGCCCCTTGCATATTATGGACTATAATATGATATTATAAAAAAGAAAGTGCTGGCTTTCAAAGGGAAGGCACAACCACTGCAGAATGCTGCCTCTGACACCTGAACAAATAGCTACCAGTTGCTGTAGTTATTAAGAAAAGCTAAATTATGGGATTGCATATACATTAGCAGTCATCATCTGTAAAGAAGGACGCATTTAAATTGATGGAAAGTTCCAATGGAATATCTGATCTTTATGCTCCCCCAAATCACTAGATATTTGATAATATTAGACGACTACTATGTATAGTGTATTTTACAGTAATATAAAATATTATTATTACTAATAGAGCCTTGGAAATCATGTAAAGCACGATATCTAAGCACAATTTTTAATTGGGAAACACAAATGAAACTATATGAAAATGTTCTAAGACTGTCTGTGTCAGAGCTGGCAAGGAATTAAATTGTGTTCCTCATTTGCAAGGGGTTTTGAGAGGTGACATCTCTCCAGATTTGCCATTTGCAATGCAATTTCATGCAATTCTTTAACAGGGTAGGATAAATCCTTCTATTAGAAGATATCTGAGAGATTAAAATCCTGAATTGGTCTGATGTCACACCAAGATAGTCTTGATTTTGCAAGCCAGAGTTTTACACCTGAGTATTTACCTATTACATAAGTGGTCAGGAAAAAGATGGTACCACTTTCTCATGATAATTCAGAAAGAAATGGTGCTTGTGTGAAGTCCAAAACAAAACAAGGGGGAAAACTAAAATTAGCAACTGAAATAGTACTAATTTATAGAGGCTCGAGCTGTGTATGAATGTTACGGAACTGTATTCACAGTATGATTTACTCTACATTTTCTCTCCTTCCAGTCATATCCACCCTAACCTCACTTTCCTTATGTCACCAATGCACGTGAGATGTATATAGGAAGTGTAATCTAAGAGTGACTGATGATAATATGGAATAAGATTATGGAGCTGTCTAGCCTCTCCCAGACATTTTTGGCATAATTCATGTCCATCTGTTCCCTTTCATGCTGCAGTCCAGAGGGAAGCAGATGGGACCTACTCTGCAGACTTCTTCTGAAACTCATATTCATTATAACCTAATTTTTAAAATGACAGTCTTGCTGTCAGCAATGCCACTCGACCAATTTTTTCCCCCTCTATAAAAGCAAAAATAACCTTTACAATAATTGTCTTTGCCGATAAAGGTCATAATGTTGAAGAGATACTAACAAGTGAACCATCTCCTCCTCCCTGGAAGTAATCTTGTTTTCATTCCAAGCCTTGGACTGGATCTGGGCATGGGTCCCCAACATGTGGTGTGGCTGATGTTTATCTGATATTTTTCAGCAAAGGCAGAGGAGTGAATGTTTTTTCTACTGCGTCAGAAACTGCTGCTTGTTTCACTAGTTGCCAGATTGCTCTTTTTCTTCTCATCATTCTTCTCTGAGGCAGGCACTGTCTCAAACACATTCCCATTTCACGATGACTTACTTTAATAAGTCTCTAATAAGATTTGCTTTTCCAACATTGTTAAAGACTACACGTAAAAATCACTGGATAAAGAAATAGTTATGCTTTCTGCTGCCACTCTGACAGTGGTTTTGAGTGTAGGCCTATTCTTTAAATTAATTCCATTCTATTTAATGAAAAATTTCTGCATGGACTTGGTGCTTCATTTCCATCCACCCTAGTCCCTGAATAGAGCACACAGTAATGCTCTCTTGATATTTTGATTAGCAATTTTATACTCTCTATTTTTCAGATGGTTTCTGCTTTTGTTGAGATGGAAAGAAGTTTGGGTCATCAGTCAATCTTGTACTCCAGTAGTTTGACTCAAGCAAATAATTCAATATTACAAATTTTGCAAACAGAATAATAATATACACAAATCTGACAAATGCCACTATTTAATGTAATTTAAGTATCTTTGATTTTTTTAAATTATTTAACATTTTTTCTTACAAGTTTTAGGAATGTGGTGATTAAACAATTTCCCATTTAAATGGATTTGAAGGTTGTGCACCAGATCAATTCTAGTTCTATCCTTTTCCTGCAGCACATACACCCTGATAAGCACCTACCACTTCTCATTGATCGTTCCTGTCTAGGTCAACATTAAGTAAGTGAATGTAAATAATGATTGCAGAGATACAGGACAGGAAAGGGTTGACCCCTCTCCTGTGGGTGGAACGGGCAATGCATTGTTGTAAATGAATAGAATTTGTCTTCTGTGTTCATCTCTGTGTCTGACAGGAGAAGCGTAGAATGAAGGAAATTTATGTAAACAGATAAAAATAATAAATGCGAAGAAATAAAAAAAGACAAACAGAAGTGCTGCTCATTAGCAAAGCTTCTATGACTTCTTTACATACCATGTATCACATACCTCTATCTGACCTACAGCAATGAGGCTTTTTTCACACTGCTGCCTCTTAACCAACAGTTTTGCTGATTAATTCCTTTCTGTTGTCCTGATACATTTTTCTTTGCTAGATATTTTGAAGAGGGAAGAAAAAGCAAAATATTTCAGTGCATACTGAAACAATCAGAATCCCGCTCTTCCTCTCTCAGTAATGGTCTTTCTTTCTGCATTTCTTTTTCATATGAATTTGACCTGAGGTTCAGAACATGTCTTTATACCTTCTGGTAACCTTGAAGAATATCTGGGAGTATGCAGAATCTTAAATATTTTTCATTCCCTCAAGTAAACTGAAAAACATTACAGGCTGTTCCATATACATGAGTTACTGCTGTCTAGTGCTGATGAATCAGGCATACTACATACCCATTCTTGCCAAAAGGCAAGAGTGGTTATCATTTCCCTTTTTGCTCTGCTTAAGTAAATTTTTTATTACAAGTTCAATTGAATTTTAAAACGCTGAAATATATTAGTTGCTTTAACTTTAGATTTTAGCTTAATTGTTGAGGTTTTGTTTTTTTTTCTCCCTAGATATATAAGACATTTAAAATGTAAGAATCTTGACAAGGTGTTTAAAAATAAAACAGTGACAGAGCACGTGGTTTGTTGCTGGAGTGGAAAGATCCTAATTTACCACATATGATGATACACCACATGCAATTAGAGCATAGCTTATACATATACATATTTTGTTTTACATAGCATATAAGGCTTCTCAACTAAACAAAAAAGTATTCAGAAGTGATGCAGAATTCTCCTGCCCAACTGTGCTATCATTTCTCTCATCTTTTCTCTTTCACTTCAGGGTTACAAATCTTTGTTTCTCTTTGAAGAAGTTACATTAATATTTAATTGGAAAACTTAATAAAATGTTATAAAAACATTAAACTGAGTAATGCCCAAGACAGTAAACAGCAGAATTTGTGTTATGTAGTTTAGTCGTGCATTTGCATTTCATTCTAATATCACTGACCTACTAAGAAAAAATACTGCTTTCATTCTTACTGTTTGAGTAAGGGAAATAGATTTTTGTCTAAGGAAATTACACCCATGAATAATCCTCATCTGTCTTGCCATTTACTTGGCCATTTTGGGACAGATTTTCAAAAAGATATGGAATTGTTTTCAAGACATTAGAGAAATGCATAATTACATCACAGAATCACAGAATATCATGAGTTGGAAGGGACCCGCAAGGATCACCCAAAATCTAAGAACAATGTCCAAATTCTCCTTGAACTCACAGAATCACAGAATCACAGAATTATAGGGGCTGGAAGGGACCTCCAGAGATCATCGAGTCCAATCCTCCTGCAAAGCAGGCCCTGCAGCAGGCTGCACAGGTAGGTGTCACAGCGGGTCTTGAATATCTCCAGAGAAGGAGAATCCACAACCTCCCTGTGCAGCCTGTTCCAGTGCTCCGTCACCCTTACTGTGAAGAAGTTCCTTTGCGTATTGGTGCGGAACTTCCTATGCTCCAGTTTATGGCTGTAATTTACATGAAAATTTTGTAATTGAGTGGCTAATTGGTATGTAACACTTTCTGAGGATACTGAAATCTCACAGCCTGTAAGGCATGAAGGCAATACAAGGCTACATAATTATTATTGTCTTTAAGTATTAACAGTGTACTCTATAACCTTAGACTTTTGAAATATGGCTGACAGGCTTGCTGCATGGCTCATAGCCATGCCAGATCTTTTTCAGATAAGAACTCCCTGCAAGATAATTTCCTTAGCTTACTCCATACCACTTTCAAGAGTACTGATTCACTTCATAAACTGGTGGGTTTTTTTCAGAATGGTATCTGCAAGGATTGCAGATTAGCATCATTTTGCATGCACATTTCAATAATCAGATTCTTGCAAGTTATGTGAAAACAGCAGAAAGTCTGCACCTACAGAATTCAACCATCACACATACCTCCCTACCACAAACAGACTAACATCCTTTATACAGACTTAGACTAAGCACTCAAGAAACTTCCTTAGTAAATTATTCCTGAAAACTTTTACAAATTATATGTAAAACAACAGAAGGTCCAATATCAGTCTTGTTTCCTTGCTAGCATTTCCAGTAACAATCTCTGACAAGCCCCTTGATTTACCTGTGCATGGACACTTTCTGTCATTGAGTCATTGCCATTACTTAACCCAAAACAAAATTTCATTTACCATTAATATTCATCTTTACTACACTAAAGAAGCTTCTCTTTCTTGGGGTAATTAAAATACTAATACAAGTTTCTCAAAATCTAAGTTTTCTGTGAGTACTTCAATACAAAGCTCTTGCATGATATTTTTTAATCCATAAGGAAACAGCACACACAGCTTTTGTACCCAAATATAACAGTTCATGAGCTTGTACTACATTCTCTACTTATTTTAGAAACTAAATTTACACTCACGTCAATCTCTGCAAAGCCAAAAGTGGTAGGAGTAGTTCAAGCCTTCTGATTGCAAAGTTAAGCAAGGCCAGGTCTAAAGAGCTCAGCTTGCTGCTTCAAAGGGTTGGAAGCAAGCCCTGTTGTTGCAGAGATCTCTCCCCTCCACTGTTGAACACTATACAAGATCTTCAATCATGGGACTCTTCAAAACTCTGAATCTGAGAAGAAGGCAGAAAGGCTAAGGCTGCCCTTCCGTAGGGATGACAACAATAGCTGACCACCCAAGGCAGTTGAACTTTACGTATGATTGAGACCATACAGACAAAATTCTCAAGTTAAGATACATTTCACTATGCACAACTCTTCCTTTTGATTTAATATCACTTATTTTATGATGCCAGATGTATTATAACTCCGATATTCAAAGGTGTTCTGGTATTGAAGGTCAAACCACAAATGAATATGAAATTATAAAAAATTGACAGATTTTGACACAGAAGTATCATTGAGAAGAACAAATAATTCAAAAGATTTACCTTGAGATGAGCAAATTTAATGGCTATTCTAATGCAACATTTAATGTATTTAATCCATTGTATGAATACGTTACACTTAAGATATTCTGGCTATGAGAATGACAAGCCTCCATTTCTGGGTCCTCACAGTGGTGAAATTTATTATAAGATGCCCCTACCATCTACCCCCTATCTATCTTCAACTACATACCCACAATGAAGCTGAAAAATGCACTTCATATCAGTTTCTTAACAGTTCTAGTGCCTCTTGTTAACCTTATTTATGTTAGCTCTTTATTTAAGATTCAGGTTCTGAAAAAGTGTATGATGAACTAATTAAAGCCCATGGAATGTAGTACTCTAAGGTCCTATCATTCTAGTATTTAGGCATTTTTTTTTCCATGCACAAGTTACATGACATTAACCTAAACTATTTATGCATACATTAAGGCATTGATAAACCCTGTATTCAGACTTCTGATTTAGTGCATTTTTTAACACTGAGCAGTTAAATTTCAAAATAATTATGCTGAAAACCTTATTACTTATCCAATCAGTGGACTTTATTACCCAGATTAGTGATTTCATAAAATACTGTATTAAAAAATCAAAATATAAATATTTGTAAATGGAGTGCACAACTGAATGAGAACTTAGACTCACATGTCAAAATGGTGACTTTGTGTAACAGCAAGCTTAGCTGTTAATCTTTAAAACTGAGCAAACACTTTCTCAGCTGAGACTGCTTTCTCTTGATTTAACAGTCATTCAGATGTGACTCCAGAATGCATATCTCTGTCCATGTAGTCTGAGCTTTTTCAAACACAGAACTTACACTGGTGTCTCCAGTGAGCTACTGTTCCATATCTTTGTAAGTCTCTAATGAGTACTTGTTCCATTTTTGAAAGTCCAAGCTGTATCTTTCCTTCTAAAAGAACTCTGTATTTGGGACAAGTACAGAATATGTAATAGATATGCTGCACAGATCCACTTTTGATTAGAAGGAAGATTTTTATCTTTTATCTTAATGTTTGTAATTCTCTGTAGTATAACAGACTGTGAAGTTTCAGTTTTGGATGTACAAATTCCTCTCCCAGACCACCGAAGAGCTACGGAATGAATTCAGACCCTACAGTTCCCTTTATCAACTAATTCTGCAACACTTATCCAAACACTACATTGCACGGTAAAATTTTTTCGTCATCTTTTTCCTAGAGGACATATTCCACTCTGGTACTGAAGAAAGCCATTAGATTTGCTGAATAAGAGGTAGTATTTTGAGATGTAATAACAACAAATATACTTCACTATGAACTGAAATCAGATATCTAAATTCCTCACAAAAATCATGCATTCCTTTAAGTTGGAACATCAGAACTAAGGCAGTATAAAATATAATTACTATGTTTTTGAAGACTATGGCTCAAATCTGTCTTGGATTTTTAATTTCCCCAACTCTAATACAGAAGTTTGCAAAATACATCCAGCTCCCTAAATGCAAAGTTTTATCAAAACATTATTGTTACATAAGGTTACAATTTTTCCCTGCCCTTTATTGTGGTTTCTCTTTTCAATAGTTGCTCTTCCTATTTTGTCTTTCATTTTTCTCTTTTCTCACCCTTGCCATCATCAAAAATTCTCTGAAACAGTTTGATATTGCAAAATGAATGTAACTTGCATGATAGCAGGAAGAGGCTTTCTGCATTTAAAAAGCAGCAACTAATAGATTTTCAGTAAGCAGAACAACACTGTGTTGCTCAGTTACTTTTTGCTAATTGCTCTAATTTTTGCTTCTCTATCATATAATTTACATTAATGTGCAAGTCACTTCTGATTTTAGAGTTTCATTTTTGTATATAAGTTTCATTTTAAAGTTCAAATAAATCAGATTGTGAACCCGTCCTCCCACCATGTCAAATCTATTTTTATGCTTTATTTCATACAATTCCACTGGTATACTTAAGAATTTATTCCTGTTATTACTATGATTCTATGCTGTAACTCATTCCAGTTAGACTTCCCCAGTTTGGAAGTATTTTCAAATACCTGCACCAGTACGCCCATAAGATCAAAGATCTTTGACCACAGTCATAACATGCTTTGAGAATTCTGCAGCTTCATGATGAAAGAATGGGAAGAAACCAGATCTCCTACAAGTATGTCTCTATGTTATAGCACTGCTTATAAACAGGACAGCTCTTCAGTCTGATCTTCCTAAGGTTCAGCATATACTCTAATCTGAAACTTTTTTAGAGTACTACCATACATATTTTATTTCTTTGCCATTTGTTTAGCTTAATTTGAAATCAGAAAGGCTTGGTGTCTAATGCCATTCTTTTTTTTCGCATTGTGTTTTGTACATTTTTGCAATAGGAATTTGCATTGAAAATATCGTCTGTTTAGCTATTTCCATTCAGAAGACATTTTTGCCCTGAAAAAGGTATGACCTATTATAAAAGTCTGCTCCCACTATCTTCAGATAGCTTACATATCCTAATTACTATCCTTGAATATTTACACTGATGTGCAGCTATGAATGATCCACAGCAGTAGCAATTTATAAAACCTCATCACTGACAGTTGAACCACATAGACAGAAGGCAGGTTTTACATTACCTTTTAAAATCCTTATATCACAATTCTTTTGGTCCACCTTTTCTAATGAAGGTGTTATCATACACTCAATGAAATTCTGATACAATATTTTATGGAAATGAAATGATAAAAACACAGTTATGTATTTAACACTGACCTGCCGTCTCCCTCACCTTCATCATTACTACATGCTACAAGCAGTGCCAGTTGCTATTAAGTGACAAATGAAGTTGAAGTTTACCGAAATCAACGGAAATGTTGGATATGACCCTGAACATGGTGGAATTTATATAAGGATTTATTAAGAAAAAGTTCTATACTTACTTACATACAGAAGTGCAAGTGCTCATAAAAGTAAGGATTACGCAACTATATAGGGAGGCAAAAAATATCTACTGTCAGAATTATATTTTCTTGATTCTTACTCCAAATCCTTAATTTTCTGAGCAGAATATTTGTCTGTGAAATTTAAAAAATAAGATAAAAGTTCCTCCACAGACAGCAATAAACTGTAGATAAACAGTAGATATTTGTCTTACACAGAACACAGACATGCAAGGGACAGGTATATTTCAGGATTCTTTTTCATCTAGACAAAATCCAGTAACTAAGTTTCAAATTTCTTTCCCAGATATTTTTTTCTTTAATTAGTCTAAATGTTGCATGTATTTTTAATAGAACACAAACACTTCATTCTGTGATAGCACTATTTTATTTGTGAAAAAGAGTAGAGTGATGTTAAGCAGTAGATTTTGTTCTGTTTCTCTTTCTCATATCTCAGTTGTGCCAAGACATTTCATGGCTAATCAAATTAACTTGCATACTGTACTGTTTTTAATGCCTAATAACAGATGTTAAAAGGACATAGCTAAAGGTTCTCTTGACTTCATGCCTTTAATATGGGGTTTAACAATGTCTTCAGGATTCAGCTTGTGCAAGTTCATTTTATGTTTTCATCCAAGTTTCATTTTGTTTAATTGTTCATTTATTTCCCTTGCCATTTTTTCTGTATTTTTCAAACAAGCTGTCTCATTAAGATAGCTTTTGGACACCAACTTGCTGAAACCCCTGCTGAGAATGCAATGTTTCTCAAATAGTATGTAATTTTATACACTGTAACTGGAAGATTATCATAATTTCATCTTTTCTATATGGGCACAATCTACTCCAAGCAATGTAGTTCAATGTTTTCTATATTCTTAATGAGTTGGAAGAATCTTCCACCTTAGCATCCAGAAGTAATTACAAGATTCAGAACCACATGAATTATGAGATGAGCTTACTTTCATCTCCTACAATGAAATAAGCCTTTCCAAGCTAAACATTTGGATGAGTGGCTCTTCACAGGGAGACCTGAAGGTATTTCACTCTTATCACTGACTTTGTGAGACCTAAGCCACAGTAATACATGCAAGATGCTATTCATGAATTAGGTGTCCACTTGTATATATCAGTGCTATAATCCTTCTCCCTTTCCACATTCTGCAGTCAATTACATCTGTGGTCTTTATAACATTCACTTCACAACCCAGAGAGCAGGCTGATCACTGCAGCTCACGTTATGGTCATGACGTGACACCTGAGAGTCCAGCAACACAACATGATACGCAGAACACTCTGACCAAAAAATAAGAATTCTGAAATAAAAGTTAGTAGAATATATATCCTATCTTCAGTCTTCTCTGTTTCCTTTGAGAGGATTAGGAAGATTATGCTATGTCTTTTTCAAAGGACATAGCATACAATATTTAGTTTCAGAAGTAACATGATTGATGACCAAAAAAGATATTTTCTCAGTGATGCTTTATGAGGGTTCTGGAGATTTAAAAAGAAATCACTCGTAATCAGTCTAAACTGCCAAAATGAAATTTTATAGTATTTACTGCATTTTGTTTTAGAGATGATGAAACTTAATGTTTTCATTTGTGTTTTGTTTTGTTTGTTTGTTTGTTTTTTAATGAGAATATGCTCCTGAGAATATCTGGTGGCCATTAGCTGAAATTAAGAAAAATATCGATATTTCCATGAATTTTCACAAACTCTCTAGCATTACTGAAAGAGCCAAACAGTTGACTGAGACCTGCCTGACAAGCACGATTCTAACACTTCGCTATTCTACTTGTCAAAAATTGACATGCATGCTCAGAAGTGTTTCAAAGAATCAGCATTTTGAGATGAAAAAAAAACCTGTTCTATTGGAAAATCTCCAAATGGTTCTACTTATAACTGGCTTAAGAGCAGAACATGATTTCCTTGTACAGCTGTCAGAAGACAGTTTTTACTATAATGGTTCAATAAGCAATTGTCCTTTCTCCAGGAGACCAGCAGACAAAGAGTAGATTGGAGTTCATGTTTTGTATGAGAAACAATACTGTGCACATCTGATAGAAATTTTTTAAATGCTAATTGAATGTTACGCTAAACTAGCATATTATATTGAAATTACAGATTCATAACAACAATCTTATGTTACTGAATTCCCCTCTGAAATCACAATTTTCTCTGAAGCCAAGCCTATACAGCTTTGTTACAGTCACTTGGATATTTCAGATCGTTTTCATAATAAGAACAAATTTACATCAGTGCACAATGCACAATATTGTAAAACGATTTATTTAGAAAGTTTCCTTTCATATCACAGACTTATGGGTTAATACAAATTTGGGAAAGCTCTGGAGAAATAGAATGTTTGTGTACACCTGGAATGACGAGTAATATTGCATTATTTCTATGATTAAGTACTCACAGTCAGAATCCAGTTTAGTTTTACAAGCATGAAACAATTCTAATCAAATATCTGACCCAAGATAACAAATCACAGCCAAGACACCACTTAACATCGTATCAAGTAACTACCTGTCAGAATTGCAACTCATGGGAGTTATGATTCAATATTTATTAATGACTTTTACTATTGAAGTTTTTATCAGCTTTTTCAAAAGACTAATAAGCCTCTTCACCATTTCCACGGTACCTATTAACTGCCTAGTAACTATTAATATAATTTCCCAAACATCTACAACATGAAGATACAAACAAAAATTAAGAATACAAAAATTTACAGTTGGGAGATGAAGTATTACTGCAACACAACATAGCTTCTATCATTTCTAGGCTTACTAGAACTGCTACTGTACCACACAGCAGAGCTTCAGTTTTGCATCTTTTTGAAGAAAGGTTATCTCCAGCATTTTTGTTGCTAAAATGAAATTTATGAGACTCTAAAACTCCAGAAATTGGAGAAGTCTCACTATTATGCATAGTTGGAAACATAGTGCAGAAAAATTTGACTAACTCTGGTTCCGGCATTAATCCACCTCACAAGGCAAAGCTGATGCTAATAAGTGCAAGCTGTTGCCAGCTGGGTCTAGCACTGCTCTGAAGGCATTTCTGTACCATGCTCTGAAGCACTTTGCATCCCAGAAGAGTTTATCAGTTCAAGTGGTATCACTTGTCCAGATCAAGTTATCTGCATGCAATCTATAGGCATCATACCCCTTCACAACCCAGACTCTTAGTAAGTACATTGTGGAAAAATTCAAATTCCTCCTGCACTGTTAATATAGATGAGTCCAATCCAGCATCAGCCCCTGAAATTTATCTGAAAGAAACAAATTACAGTCTGCACAAGAAAGCATTACTATAGTATGAAGAGCAATTAAATAAGGTGAGAAAAGGAAGGTGAAAATAGAAAGGAAATATTAGCGCTGCTAGCCTAGAGATAATATGGAGGTTGTTCTAAGATCACAGGGATTCAGTCTGTCAGTATGAATCATTTACTCCGATCCATATGTTATACCAAACAAAAATTGAGTTGCACTATAGAATACTCATTCCATTTTGAGGGTCTGAATAGTGTTCAAGATGTTCAAACTTTGCTGTTCTGGTTTATGAGATCACCAAATCCCTTCACTGGCATTACAGACTCATAGCTCGCAGCTGTCTGCTATTTATTCTTTGTATAATCTGCCTATTTTCAGGATGTTACAAAGGGTGTAGGAAAGGTTCCCCATGGGATGAAACTCTATAAAAAAAAAACAACCTCAGGTCTTGAGTGATTTATTGCACAAAATCATTTTAGAAAATAAGAAAATCACTGGTACTACTCTTTGTCTTGTTTAAACTATAGCAGAGCCAAATCATGAATAGATAATGCGAGTCTGCTAAACATTTGGACTCCTGGAAACGGAACAAAAGTAAACACTCACACATATTTATGGTCAAAAAAAAATCCTTTAAGAAATTAATGGTACAAATTTCTGAGTCAGAAATACAACCTTAATGCAATCACCTGCTTACACCTGACATAAACGATAATTCTGGCAGAGTCTTGGTCATTTTTCTTATGAGAATTTGCTTAGCCTGTATTAATAAATATGTAACTAAGTACTTTTCTTTTTAAAAATGTCCTTTACATTTCACAAACTGCTCTAAGTTGTCTGCCATGTATCTTCTTTGCTTCAGCAGTTCCTTCACAGAATGTAATGGAGTTAATATATTCAGAATCAATAAGCAGCACAAATCATTATGAATCAGAACCACCTTAGAAGTACAACAAGCATGACATTAGACCTACCACACATTGACAATTTCCTCTTTGAGTAGGCCCATATCCTAGCACTGCACTGAAAAGGGGGGTGCATGGGAAGAATAGCCACAACTTTCTTATAAATGTAACTAAAAAAAGGCTTCTAGAAATAAGAGAAGGTAAGAACCATCCAGACTAATCTGTAAATCAACTTTTCTCCTTTGTACTTGAATCAAAACCAAGAAACTAGCTTAACTGTTAAGAATATTGAGAAGAAAATGAAGAGAGGAAAACATTTAGTCTTCAAAGGCAAGAGCTAAAAGTCCGCAAATTATAAATCTAGACGGACAGATAGAATCTGATTCTGCATGAATAGACCTGGTTTACTTCAGCAGCCTTGCCTTCTGTAATGGGAATTCTCTTTGTGTAAATAAGATTGCTTGCATTACACTGACTTTTCAAAGAAGCCTAAATAACACAAGGATAAAAACCTGCTGGGTAAGATTCACCTATAATGTTCCTTTCTACTGCAAGGACAGTCTGTAGTCTTTTAGTGTAAATAATAATAAAATCCTTAAGCTTTCACTGAACTAAAGAGTAGCTCGTTTAGGGTTCTTTGAAAAGCCAAACCAGATTTCTTAAGAAGAAAAGAACATGGAATAAATAACAACATGTTTCTTTATCAGAGCTCTTTCATCCATCAAACATTTGGAATCCTCCACCATGCAAAAGTATTGAATAAAGGTCTTTACAGTTTAGGTTTAGAATAACGCAGGCCAATTTTCTATAGGCAATCAGAAATCCCATTAGTATCAAATTTTTAACAGTAATGTTTGTATGTACATTTCATACGTAAGTAAATGTGCTCAATATGTGTGGTTATTATAGATCTCCATTAAATAAACATAAACAATTATACACATTGAGTTGGAGCTTGAGTCATAGTTACGGCAGAGGCAGATTTATACGACATTTCTTTTCCAATTCATTTTAACATATAGATTGGTAGAGTGGCTGATCTGGCAAGAAAGACTTTAGAGAGCGAAGTATAAAGATTTTTTAAAGGATTCTAAATTCCTTATTTTCTTTAAAATCAAAATAGCTCTGAAATCCATTAACTTCCTTTTTTCATACACCATAATAATTACAGCTTTGCCTCATACAAATCAACCTTTCAGATATCTTGTCATAAAATAAAGGTCAAGTCACAGAAAATCTTAACAGAATTTCTTTAAAGATATAAATGGATAACATTGTGGCTTTCATTAGTTTTATCTTTTAAAACACTTAGAACTCATTATTCAAGATAATTTCTGATGACTGCTTTTGAAACTACAGCCTTAAACTAGCTATAACCATGTGGCTAATACTATACATGGAAAAACTTTATGGTGCATACTAAAATGTTTATGGCACTGGTTTAATTTTATCAGTAGTTATCAATCAACACTGTAAGAAAAGGTCTGTAGTTTTACACACTATCCTTTTATAATGCTGGCAACACATTTCAATTCAGAATTGCTCCAATCTCATTTAAAATGAAGGACAAAACAGAATAAGCGTCAGACAATCCAACTTTAATAATCTCTTCGTTATCAGTTAGCATTGAGAAAAAATAATCTCTTACCTAAGAAATTATAGACAATCATACAAAACTGCACAGACTCTAGAAATCTTTATCACATAATTATGTAGAAATATTGTATATAATTAGCCTTACTTTAGATGGCTGTTGCGACAGTTCAAATGAAAAAAGGCAAAAGGATGTTGATAAGTCCATCTGCTATCACAGCTTTTAAAGTTTGCCACGTTTTGCTTTATATTTATGTTCAAAAGGTAAAAACCACACAAAACAAAAACTCTTCTGTTGCCAGTTTAAATGAACAGAAATGAGTGACATATTATAAGTGGAGCTCTTGGGTGAACTAGTAAATAAGACCAAACTATTGCACATAAAAATTAATTAATGCATCAGGCTTGACACAAAGGTCATTTTAGAAACAATAAATGTGTCACAGCCACCTTTATTCCCATCAGATTACTGTGACAATAGAATTTTATTGCCTTTCTTTAAGGAAGAATGATTTAAATTACAGTGCTTGCAAGCAAGTTAATTCTTACTTCTTTAATTTCCTCCTAGATTTTTTACATATATATACAAATATTTCAAAGTACCAAGCAAAATTTTGAGCCAAGAAAATATATAGAAAATAAAGTTGAAGTAAACTGCATGTATTTTTAAAAGTCTTTCATGACCCCTTGTTTGGCAAAAATAGTAGCAGAATTATGGCAAATTTTCCCCTTCTTCAATGTGAAAAGACCCACTTATTTACTTTAGATTGAAGATCTTGACTGTATTTTAGACTGGTTTCAACTCTGCAACTGAATAGTCACATTTGGAGTGCTGGAAGAAATGGATTGTGGATACTACCCACTGGATGAACAATCAAATTCATTTTGTAGAATGTTTCTGAAGGGATTGTTTCCTGCAGCCCACAAATATTACCATCCACAAAGTCCTGAGAGGGGCTCAAAATCATAAACTCTTTTCTGAGATGAAGTCAGAAAAACAGCGTTCCAAGTGACCCTGACTGTAGAATTAAATCTGTGCTTCTTGCAAATAGTGACCGACTACTTGATACAGTTCCATGTTGTATACTCTCTGGAAGCACAATGCATTCAGAATATATATGGTGTATCTGTTTTTAATACAAAAACTAAAAAATATTGATTCACGCTAGTAATATGTTAAAACAGGCATGTAAATGTGGTACATACAACATGTTCAGAGTCTGTGAGAATTCGCTGAAAGCAGTCCCTACCCTTCCCTACAGCAGAGGAGCATAACAACCACCAGGTACGTCACCAAACACATAGCACAGCCTGAATTCCTGTCTTCACAGTCTTCCTCATGAGCAGAGCTCATGTCATCTCAATTATGTTTCATTTTTTTTCACAGATCCCTTGCTACTTAGGCTACTGACTTGTTCTACTTTTTAAGATCCCATCACTACACTGAGTGCTGAAATTCAGGGTATACGGAAGAATTTACCACTTGGTACTTCATGCAAAATCCACATTCCTAATAGATGCAAAGATCACATTTATTCAAAGGGGATTTCATCAAAGCAATAGATCTACTCTGTTTTACAAATTGACTGTAAATGTCATCTTTACCTTTTATATTTCATTTTACAAATTTGTTCAGAGAATGACAGTTTAAAGACTATGTAAATTAAGCCTAAACATATTTTCTAACACAGAATAATGATTAATGAATTATATAACCTATGTTGTAGTAGCAATGTAAAAAGTGAAAGAAATGAAAACATTATTTATGTGATGGCTATTATTGATGCGTCAGTAAAACTAATACTGCAGGGCATGTTAATTCATTTTATGGTGAAAAGTAGTGCAAGCAACAATTAAGAGAATGGATCTAAATTTTAGAAAACTGCATCACTGCAACTCTTCCTTCTCGTACATCTGCACAATGTAATTCAAGAGTTCAGAAACATCATTGCTTCTGGTATAAATCATTTAGAGGCTAGCAGTCAGAAGAAATACATGGCAACAGAGAAGATTTCTTATCTCATGGGAGTCAGACTCTAAAGCTGGAATCCTCAGCACACATTTCTCTCCAAAATTTCTTTTTAAGTAATCACATAAGCAGTGCCATTGTTGTTGCCTCATTAACAATTTATTCTTTACTTCCCAGAATTATTTTTTTTTATCATTTGTCAAGATACTGCACAGTCAGAAGGATTAAAGGTTCTTCAATCAGCAGTAAGTTTTAAAAAGAATGCTCTACTCAAGGAAATGAATTGTATGCTTATTTTTAACATCATAGTCTTTCAAAAGTAGGTCTCATTCTTTAGGATAGCTTATACATCAGGTTGAAACTTTTCTTGCCTTCAAACCAGAAGCAACACATAACTCCTTTTCTGAGGAGATATTAAGTGTGTGGTGTTAGATTCATTACTGCAGATCTTCTGCCTGATCTACTTTCATACATGCTTTGTATTGAAGGAGTTTATGACATCTTTAAACACTTAGCTTGGCTTTTTAGAAGTTATAATATAAATAATACAAATTATAATACAGTTATAATACAAATTAAAACAATAATGTCTTTGATAATACCAGGCATCTCTAATGAAAACTTGCTCCAATGAGTTGGAGGCAGCTTTGACTGCAAGGTGCATTTCAGTTCATTCTGTTGAATCACACTGACCCTCTGTCATGAAAAATTACAATATCCTTGGCTTTTTAGCCAAGAGTTTGAATTGATGATGTAACTTTTTCTATTTTCCTATACAGGTTTTCAGTAGTAAAAAGTTTTAAAAATTTTCTTCATTAGTATGAATATAGAACACTTCTAACCATTCCATACCGACATTTAAGGGCATTTATATGCAGAAAAGCTTCAAAGAGACAAGAAATAACAATAGGGTAGTAAATCCCCAGAAGAAAGAATTTTTCTTTGTTATTTGTTCTCTAGGAAGACAAGATCAGCCAAGGTAATAGAATAAGATAGAGAGTAAATAAGGTTGAATTTCTGATTCTGTATGCTTTTAACCCATGAAGATATAGGAAGCATTACATGTAAGCCATTTGCAATATATTTATAACTATTTTGAATATATAGTCATTAGAGATTAAAAGGTGAAAAGTATTTTTTTGAAATTAAAAATAAATACAGATATGTAGATATAGGTCAATATTATGTATCAAGAGAAATAAGTGTGATTTTTAAATCAACAACAGTTGATCTCAGTTCTGAAAAATTGTTTTCTGAATTAAGCCACATTATATAAATTGGTTTGTGATTTTTACATGTTCTATTGGTACTCTGAACAGATATATGTATTGCAAAATTTAATTTAAAAGTGAGTATACTGAATCTTGATTTACAAAGGAATAAAACTTTGTAAAACTATAACACTTCTGTCTCAACATATTTCAGTTTCAGTAAATCCAGAAGAGACAGAAAATCTTCATAAAATGATAAAATGTTGACTAGATAGATTTTCTTTTTCGTAATAGAACACTTTAAAGTCACAGTGGGATATCAATGAGACTTGTGTGGCAAAATGTGACATGTAATTTAAATATAGTGAAGCACTGACATTTCCTGTTCTATTTCATGTGTTATATTTATAAATGGTAATAAACTATCAGATAGAAACCTAAAGCTATTCTGAAGGATTTTGAACCCTTTTTCTTCTACATTGAAATATGTCCTTTAATGGGGAAGGCCCATTGTGCCTCTGCAACATTCTGCATTTTTCTCCACAAGTACAAAAGTGCAACAAAAGAAAAGTAAGCTATTGAACTTCCTAATGTCAAGCAGACAGTGCTGTAGCTGTATGCAAAAATGTGGGCACAGATTTGGAGTGTGAGTTGATTATATAAACAGAATGTTCTTTAAATGTTCGGCATTTCGTTTCTTGTTCTGTCCTTTCACTTGTGTGAAATATTGGTGGTACTTTATGTTCCATGAAAATATAAATACATAGCAAATGTTCTCCGAAAGAGAGGTCTTAAAATACATGTAAATGTAATTATGGCCCTTTCCAACTACCACAGTGCAGTGTGAAGAGCTTTTAGTGGAGGCAGAAATCAGTTCTACTAGCCTGCCTGCCTTGCGTAAATACACAGTTTCTTTACATTTAAAACTTAGACCCATGCTGTGCCACTGCCTCAGGTTCTCTATAACATGGTCTTTTATTAAAACTGTATGTAATACAGATCTAGAATTATCACTTTTATTTCATTAAATCCTCCATTTTCAGCATGTCTAGCTATTGGCAAGATTTCTTTGTCTTCTTATTCGTTTCCAGATAAGACTATTCCTGAAAATAGAATCACTAATCTTTTAACAAGTTTTCATTCTCCAGTGCCTACAGACTTCTTTTTTCTTCTGATACTGGAAACTCTGTACCCTGATTAGGTAAGGACCTGTATACTCAAACAAAATGGCCAAATGAATATATAGAATAAAAATCCCTGCTACTGCATTCATGTCTGTTAATCTGCTTACCCACAATGTCTTCACTGTTTCTTTCAGTGTTGATAACATCAATATTAAAACAAACTAGCAAATGAAATATCAATATAACAGCTGAGTTGCTTTCAATTCTGCATTGTACATCCTAATCATTTTACATGTTTTTAGAATTTAACAAAACAGTACATAACATATGTATAGAAGGTTTGAATGCAAAATGGGAACGCCAAACACTGAGGCACACACCTGCTGAAGCAGATGTAACCCAGCAGAACTCAAGGATTACAGGAGACGTGACAATGCAATCACAACTGTATCTTGAAGAGCAAAAGACAGCTCCAGATGTGTAGTAAATATTCTGGAGCACATCTCATAAACAACAGAAACTCCAAATTCACCAGATATGAAACTGAATATGCAAACAAGAAGGACTACTTCTCAAATCAGAGCAGTGACAGTAACTTGCATCTCTTCCATGATACACTTAATGAACAGCTCTTGAAACACTTCAAATAATACAAATACCAGAATCACAGTGTTTCAATGGTGAATCTCAGACAGAGAGAAGCAGAGATTTTCCTAAGAGTGTTGGGCAATCTGGGGCACCACTTGGATCAAAACTCAGACCTTGCTCACCTTGTGGCACTGCTTCTCTTCCCACAGGTGAAGCTATGCTTTAAAAACAGTATGCTACAGAAAACACAAAGGGCTTATTTATTAAAATAATATATCTATTACTCTTTGTTCACACATTATGTATCCTATTGTGATATTTCAGTTAAAATACTATAAGGAAAATTAAATACTAAGAAAGTACAAGTAACTTAGAAAAAATACAGTAGCATTCTAGATGTAAGTACCTAGGCAGTTCTATGAAGGTCACTTTTAGCTCCATAATGTGAACGATTTCCTAAACTTTATGTATATCCTTCTTAAGATTATACATGTATGGAGAAATTAAATTATTGCAAACGCGTATCAAATATTAAATACTTTAATAAGAAGATTTCGCCTTGAATTACATGTCACTAACACATCTAGATTCATACTCTTTCAAGTACACCTATGAATAATGCAAAACAATAACCAGCATAATCTGTAGGGGTGTCCTCATGCAAAGTTTGCTACATGCTGAATGACCCGAGGCACTTCAAAACTTTCAGTGCCTTTATATGCTGATATTTCTGTTAGACAATATGTGCAAATCCCTTGCAAGGGCTCTGAGGTGACGTTGCTTAGCTCAAGGGAAGCCTCAGTTAATTTGAAGTGTACTTGATTTCAGATCCCATTTTATAAGCCAAATCAGAACTGAAGATCTTAAGTTCTTGAACCCTCAGCTGAACATCTGCTCCATAGGAAACTTTTCTACCATGGATATGAGCAGAAGGAAAGTTTCATTAGAAATTAACTGTGATATGTTGTTAAAATTAAAACAGGGCATTGTTAAAATCTAGAAATATAGTTAAATCTCTTTTCCTACTGGTAGGTCCCCATGGTACATTTGAAAAACATAAGATGGAAAGGAAACCACTTGCATAGCTTACGTGTTACTGTGAACTAAATTAATAATAATCCAATGGGGAAAATAGCCTGAATACCTCTTGAATCATTATTCCTTGAGAAGCGTACTGGAAGTATTTTAACAATAATATACAAATCATATTTAGACTCTATTATTTCCCAATCAAAAAAGATTTATCAAAATCATTTGAGTTACCTTAGTAATGAATACTGTATTACATGTCTCAAAATTTATTGCTACAGAAGTGTGTATGCACAAAGAATACAGGGTGTCAAGCCTTTAACATCAGAGGTTTTATGAAAATTTAAATTATTTAGTTTCTATAAAATAGAATCAGATGTCAATTTTAAGCACATATAAAGCTGGTTAAACAAAGTATATTTTCAGTGTTAATTTTCTAGCACTGTTTTCTTTTCTTTTTTTTCTGTTAGTCTTTTATCTCTATTTGTATCTTCCTCATCACATGTAATACTGATATTCCTGGTCATACAAACATTATATGCTAAACCACCACAGTTTCCCAGAAATGAATAGTACTAATAAACTTTAATGATTATTTTTACTTTTTATAAAGTAGTTTTTAAGCTCAAGGAAGTTCAAGTTTTGTAGCATATTGGAGAAGTATCATCTTGCTTGAGAGTATTAAAAAAATAGAAAAAACCAAACATGCTTATGGACATACACCTCAGTATCAGGCTCCCTACAACAACATAGGGATGTAAGGAAAGGGTCCCTTTGGATAGATTATTCATTATGGATTAATGAAGCATTTGGTGTTACGCACTGAGGTGCCACTTGTTTTATTAATCAGATTCAGTATGATGATCTTTATGTTGAATGAAGTAGAGCCTTGCTACTATTAACTACCCCAAGATGTGCCTAAAGTTAGCTGGATTGTAAGCTTTCAAACAATTCTTGGATTGGCTAGGTGAACTGAACTTAAAAGGTTTCAGCTCCAACAGATCAAATGAGGAGGAAAAAAACTCAGAGATTTTCTTCTCATCTAGCAGAGCTCACAATCAAAATTGAAGTTGCAAATAAAATGGGTCTCAGTTGATATCATCTGAGATGGTCATCATGACTGAAAACACCTTATTTCTATCTCATCCTTCAGTAATGTGATATTGATGAACTTGGTCACAGGAGGCACGGACAGTCTAAGTGATAACATTAAAAGAACCCAGTTAGTAATACACGACTTTGGAGTCAGAGCTACTAACTAATCAATCAACGAATCAATGCAGCCAACAAGCACTGCAGCAAGCTGAGTTGGTTCTCTAATTGCTTAGTGGCTTCTCCCTCTTGCTTTCACTGTTTTTTATTTATTTATTTATTTATTTTATTTACAAATTAACACTTCTCTTCTAAGTGTGAAAAAAAAATGCACACGGTGCTATAAAAAAAATCACAGATGACAGCAGCGCACAGATGGGATTAGTGCTGCTGTTACGTGTTGTATAGAGAAGGAAGTAACATAAGTGAGAAGGTTCAGCCGCGCAGTGTTAGGGCTGCCACTGGATTTGCAACTAATTAAGAGCTGTGAAATGAGGTGATTCTGCAAACACAGATCAAACATACGGAAGGATGCAGATGAATGTTCTGGAAAAAAAAACCAAAAACAATGATAGAGATATTTGAAAGCAACTCAGGTAGTTTGTGAAAGCTCAGATCAAGATGAGAGGCCAGAGGAAAAGCAAGTTATATCAACTATTTACTACAGACTGAGGAAGACTATGGAGTAAATTAGGCTAGAGACATCTGGTTGTTTTTTTTTTTTTGTGGCTGCAGATACACTACTGAAGAGATTATTGTCCCCAGCTATTTGTTGCAACCTCCCTGCTGGAACTTAATGCATTCACAGTTCTGACAGCTGAACTCCTTGCTTAATCACTTCCTGACACAGTGTTCTAAACCACATACCCCACTAAGACTGATATGAATTAGTAACTGACCACAAAAGCAGCTCAGTCAACACGTTGTTGACACCATGGTCCTCAAACAGGAGTGCAGGGATGAGCTGAGCACAGTGGGAATCTCAGCTAAACTACAGCCAGAAGAGGACACACACCTGTAACTAAATTGGGTACATAACTTATGTGAATCACAAATTTAAAAGGAAAATTGGCACTCTGAGATATCAATGTGAGATAGTTCAAGCAATGGATGAAACAATGTTAGAAGTGATTTATGTGGAACAGAAAACAGATGATACAGAGGGGGATTAAGATGCTACTGAAGCAAGCTGTCTATGTCACTATTGCAAGTTGGTAAATATTTTTGCAAATACATTGTATTCTTGTGCTAGCAGATTTTACAATTTCTCCTTCCTACTTTCAGTAAGGATACCAATTCTCTAACATACAAATCAGATTTTTACTGTATACCTTTTTTTTTACTGTATATATTCAAGAAATTATTAAAAATTTTCAAAAAAATCGTATGTCTTTTATTCTCATTCCAGAAAGGATAACAAAAATACCTTAAACTCTCAAAGATTACTGAAGTATATTATCTTTTCTTCCTGAAGATGGCGAAATGAAAATAAAATAACTTTGTGGACAGTTTTTAAGTTTTGCATAGTATTCAGTGGTTGATCCTACATTCCCCATATTTATATAAGGGCAGGTGGGGGGGTTGGAAGAAACAAAACACAAAACTAGAATCAATAACCTCAAAATGCCAAATTGTTGACATATTGACTCTCGACAGTTCACACTGCTCGTGTTAGTGAGTGAAGATGTGTAAAAGGCAGAAAGGAAGCTTTTAATTATAAATATTCTGATTTCAAAAATAAGAGCATGATTGTGTTTCCCTTCATATATGTGGATATCTCCATTAAGAAAAATGGTAACTTAAGCTATTGAAGACTACGTAGTCACATCCACGCCATCCCAAATAAAAGATATGGTAATACTAGAAATGACAGAAAGAAAGATGACAATATTTGTAAGTACTGCTGTATGGCTTTCTTACAAGATGTCATGTTTTATTGCAAAAAACATACCAGACATCATGTTTTGCTAAGTTGTATTAAGCCTCTTCAGTTCAGGAAATAAGTGACTGAGAGAGGATATGACAATCAATAAAGCATAGATATGTGAAAGCCTCAAGATTACTTAAAAGTTTCTTCAAATACATGAACTAGAAATCAGCCAGTAAGTATTTTTTAAAAGTACTGAGTGTTGCTTTTTCCCCAAGCACATTTATTTCTGAAGTGTCACGTCAAAAGAAGACATGGAAATTAATACAAATGGATGGAAAAAGGTATTAGACAAAATATGAAGGCCGCTCCAAAAGTAATGCCTCCTATTTTACTAATTTGGCCCACAGCGTCAAAGGCAGATGCAGCTGTTATGGCAGTAGAAGTTGAACCTTCCTTCCAATATAAATTTTGTTGCTCTAGAGGCAGAGGGGCAGTCTGACAAAATGGCCTCTGACCATGAAGCATGGCTTGCACCCACTGTATCACCTGGATTTGTCACCTTCTGACTTCTATCTGTTCAGGCGGATGAAAGGACTGCATGGGCAATATTTTCCTAGCAATGATGTTGTCATATCAGCACTAAAACAGAGGATCACCACCTCTGCTGATGCAGATTTTTATGAGTGCAGCATGCAGGCTCTTGTTCATTGCTGGTGAAAATGCAGAACTAATGGTGGTGACTACGCTTAAAAGCAGACTTCTGTAGCTGAGAACTTGCTGTATCAAGTTGTTATTGTGCTTTTTGTATCTGCTGTAGTTTCCACTATTTTCCAAGAGACTTACATATATATGCTGATGGTTCACATGCAATCTCTTCTTTGCCAGAGTTTAGAATCTGGACTGGTGTACAACAGAATTGAAGAACTTATACTTGTTCCATGTCTTGTACTCTTTCTTCATAAATTGTTGCTAATCTTTGTTGGCATAGCCTTTCTTTAGTTCTTGGGAGATGTGATTTGCTCTTCCTCTTTATAGCTGACGGCCAACAGAAACGTCTTGTCTGAGTATTAAAAAGATCATTCTCATGTTTCAACGTATAGTGACTACCAAAATGTCAAGAGATTAAATTCTAATTTTGAAAGCAAAGTTACTTGTTTTTAAATGAACAAGAAACAGCAGTATCACACATTTTACTTTTTGAAGAGAAGACTTACAGCTCCATGATCTTTATGCAGTGGTACTGCAGCAACATCAAGAGTCAGACAAGTAAGCCTTTTCATCAAAACAAGAAGTCTGGAGAATCTTCGCTTTGAAGTAATCTGACTCAGACTTTAAAAAATACAAAATTTGCTTGACTTTTCTTGCAGCGATGAAGCCAGAAGAAGGAGAGACATGCAGGCAGATCCAATAATGATGGCAAACTCAACCTTGATACCTGTTTATCTAACAGTCTGGAAGTAACACTGATGCTAATGTAAGCATATAACCATCACTGATTACAGAAAATACATGTGTCTGACCTCCTGTGTCTGTCAGTGTTAGTTCACTACTTTACAAGGTTTCATATCAGTAAGGTCATTGAAGCAGATGAACAGACAGAAGTGAGCAAGAAAATGCAGGGATATTTTTCTACATAATAGAAAGCCAAAGTACATGAATATGTCTGGAGAAAAATATGTACTGCAATTTCCTACCAGCTGGAGATGAAAAAAAAAAACCTCAGCTTGTCACAACTAACTGTAGCTGTTAATTTTATTATTATCATTATTACTTTTTTTAAATTATTATTATTGCAATAGCACCTTGATGATCAGTCTGGGAGTTGAGAGCACCACTGTGGTATGAAGTGAATACACAGAATACAAATACAGCTCCTGTCCTGAATTGCTCACCGGCACTGGTTTATGGAGAACTGAAATCTGGCTTGTTTCTCAAGTACAGTGAGCTTTAGTACAGAACTTAGTGGGTGTAGTTACAAAATGTGGTATGTTATGGTAAGATAAAGACCTACACAGTACACATATTTGTATACAACCTTCTTGCACTGAAAAATACGGTAGTGTTCTATTCTGGTTGGTTATAATGACTAAATAAGAACCAGCTTGCCAAACCAATACAAGAACAAATATTCTTAATTATATTAACATGCAATGTGTTTTTAGACACAACATCAGGAAAACTGCATACATCTGATAAGTTGTAGGTGTCCCTGCTATTCAGTAAAATAAGTGGCATTAACAACCTGTTTTCTCTTCAAGTAACTCCAAGTATATTCCAGCAGCATGGCTGCTAACTTGAAATTTCATCCACTTTGCTAACAGTCACCCTTATTATGAATCATTGAATCATAATCAGTCAGGTTGGAAAAGACCTTAAAGACCATCGAGTCCAACCGCAACCTAACCATACTACCCTAACTCTTAACAACCCTCCACTAAATCATGTCCCTGAGCACCAAATCCAAACGATTTTTAAACACATCCAGGGATGGTGACTCAACCACCTCCCTGGGGAGCCTGTTCCAGTGCTTAACCACCTTTTCTGTAAAGAAATGTTTCATAATATGCAACCTAAACTTACTCTGGTGCAACTTGAGGCCATTTCCTCATTTGTTGCTCTTCTTTGGACCTGCTCCAGCACTTCCATGTCCTTTCTGTACTGAGCTGCCCAAAACTGAACACAGTACTAGAGGTGAGGCCTCACCAATGCTGAGTACAGGGGCAGGATTACTTTCCCAGTCCTGCTCACCACACCATTCCTGATACAAGCCAGGATGTCATTGGCCTTCTTGGCCACCTGGACACACTGCTGGCTTGTATTCAGCTGACTGTCCATCAGCACACCAAGGTCCCTTTCCATCAGGCAGCTTTCCAACCACTCCTCCCCAAGCCTGTAGGATTGCCTGGGGTTGTTGTGACCAAAATGCAGGCCCTGCTGAAACTCATACAGTTAACCTTGGCCCATCGATCCAGTCTATCCAGGTCCCTCTGTAGTGCCCTTCTCCCCTCAGGCAGATCAACACTCTTCTCTTTTCAAAGAAAGATTCTGAACACTCAGCTGTCATTTCTAGAAACACCAGTGAACAGTGGATTCTTATCAACTGCTAACAGAATCTGCTCTACAAGGCCATATCCCTTTAATTTCTCAAGGGAACATTTTCTTTAGTTGAAGAAAAACATTTAGTAAAAGTACAAGTTTTGCTATAGATACTACTGGATCTTAATATCTCAGAACAATACTACAAATCAGAGGAAAAGCTGATCCAAAATCACCCATGTGCTCACCTAATGTGGGTAGGTAGAGTTGTCTTTTACCTGAATAGAGAACAACTTCAGAGATATCTTAAATGATTCCTGGTTGTAAATGACCATTTTGACACCTACAATCCCTTATGTGTGTAAATAATGCAGTGATTACAATGAAGCATAGTGTGTACTATGCTAAGAAATACAGTGGTAAATTGTTAATTACATTCAGGCCATTATAAAGCAGAATGAGGTATTACTAAAATCCTGCCTCAAAAGATGAGTACCAGAAGCTTCAAAAAACAGCTAATGGAAGACCAACATCTATAAACATCTGCTTCTTGTCCTCAATAATTCTTTTAAATGGGGACATTCACATGTTTATTATATTCAGTTTAAAGTTACACAGTGGTCATCTGTACTGCTGAAAGGTTTGTTGTGAGTACTGTTATAATTTTTGAATTATTTTTCACTGCAGAGGCTTACAGCATGATCAACTTATGATGCCATGTCTTCCTCTAGGTGTTCACCCAGACATCACCATTCATTCATACTTCTGATAGTGGCACTACTAAGAGAGTTACTTTTTACTCATGTGCAGGAGCTGAACAATAGGAAAAGTCATATTTGTACAAGTGAAATTAACATTTTTAAGGTTTCAATTCTCAGCTCTCACAGAGATATTAAACTGGTTTATGAAGACAACCTGGATCACAACGATTCACGTTATTACAGTAGAGTGCACTACAAGTGTAGAACTCCAAAGTTCTCAAGGTGTTGTCATGTTAAATATTAAGAATATAATATGAAAATAACTAGGAAAACTTAAAGAAGAGTTGAAAAAATAATCTCCACTGATTTGACAATGACCTTTGGAATTTTTAATTTTGAACTTGCAAAATTATAATTAGTGAATGATAGAGATACTGAAAAAATGCTTTCTAGGACAGTAATGTTAAAAGATAAATAAACACTGCTAGTATGCAACCTTTATTTGTTGTAAAGTACCTGCCTTTTCTGTAGCACATTGGGAAAAACAACACCTCCTGTAAAAAGCTAACTAAATTAACGTTCTATTGGCTCCTCTCTTTTGTTCATGTAGAAAGCTAAGCTGCTTTTGCAGATAATGCATTTATACATCAATGTAACAAAAGGCTACAATGACAGCATTGCAGCAGACTATTTGAATAGCACCAGCTGTATCCAGGCAACACTAATGTCTAAGTCAGAAAGACCATGTGAGAAAATTGTTTACCTTTGAGAGGAACACATACTTAAGTGTCCAAAGTTGTCATAAGAACATAGTAAAATAAAATTAGACAATTTTCAGTAAATAAAGTTCCAACTTACTAATATTTTTAGTGAAATAAAAAAGAAAACAATTGATGTCACTATTATTAAATAATCATATAAGCTTTCAGGGTAAATAAAAATGATTTTCACTTTCCTAGATTGTACTATGTTAAGAAGTTTAATTGTATTATAGAATTTACAAAGAAGTGTAGCTGAACATTTTCAAATATTCAAATTGTACTTCTTTTTTCTTTTCTACATTGACACTTCTGTTATCAATACATCATTAAAAACGGTAAGTTTTAATACTAATTGATTTTCAAGATAAACTACCTTTAACATATTAATAGTAGGGAATAACATGGCCTTTTACATTTATTCCCTACTATTATTTTTTCCATGGCCTGAAAAGAAAAAAAAAAAAAAAACCCTGATAATTGTGCATGTATAATTTGCATTCACTCACTTTTTGTATATGCCATCATTAGCTTGTTGAGTTTGACAAAGTGAGAACTAAAAAAAATCTACCACTCCCCAACAAGAAAAACATAGTGCCAAGTAAATGAGCACTTTCTAAATCTACAAAGACTTTACTAAGGTATATAAAGGATTAGAACAAGAGTTTGTCAGTTTGATTCTCATCTAAGGAGCTAAAGGGAAAAAAAAAATTGCTCTATATTATAAAAACAGAAGTCCAGAGTAATTGCAAAACATCTTCTTCAAGAGCTTACATGTCCATAGACATGGTTGCATTTAGGAGTCATTTCTCCAGCATTGTAAATAAAGTTCCATAAAGCACGTAATAAAGTTGTCTTCCCCAGTGTCAGCACTCGTGTGAAATTGTAGCAGGGATATTTCAATAGTAAAATAAAAAACAAATAAACTCATTCCAGTTCATTTATTAATTGCAAAGTTGTTTACACTTCTATGGAATTTTCTGATACATCAACAATAATCTTTATATCCATAGCAGTGGTCTAATATAATATCTCTCATTTTATGTATATACGTGTGTGTACATATATTTACTTATTTATTTAATTAGATGTTGTCCAGGTACCTCTGTGTTTGGTTTGTGGTTTTCTTTTTTTTCTTTTTCCTCTTCATAACCAAGCATAAATATCACATGTTAAAGAACTTGGAGCTTTAGTCATAAAATACCCAACAGCACACTCAGAGTAGAATGCAGCTTTTATGGTTACTGTTCCACTTTAAATTTACTGTATTATATCTTACAGGTATATTTTGGAAAATGTATGCATAAGCATTGGCTATGGTTATTTGTGATGCACATCAAATATTTAATAGGTGTTTAAACTGCAAGTTGTAGATGATGCATCAGGAATACATTTGAAAGTGAGAAATCACATAGTCAGCAATCAACCAACAAATACGAGCATCTCCTCAAAGATCAAGAATCTTTTCTTGAAGATGTAAATTTATAACAAAACTTCTAAGACTTATTTTTAAATATTTACTTCTGAAGTATGCAGTTATATTATGTTTAGAAGAAAAGACAGTGGAGAGACACTTTCTCAAAGTGGGACACTTTCTCAAGGTCTCCCACTACATATTACATAAGACCTAATTCTATTCTCACATGACTCATAGCTGTGTCTTTCATTTAGAAAACATTTTTACATTTTCTTCAAATTTTAATTTTAGATTTTATAAATGCTTGTTTCCTATCTTCGCTAGGTCAAAAAAAGAAAACATATCCATGTAATCTGGAAACATAGCTAGTCCACATTTCTCTCTTTTCATTGCTAGACATAACACTTGTAGATCTTACCGAATTTTTCTAAGCTCCTAAAGATAATCACTGTGCTTTGATACTGAAGAAAATTGTATTCTATGCTTTAGAAACTTTGAGTGTTACAGGAATGGACAGTAAGCAGAGGAGTCTTCTGTGTACAACCTTATAGGAAGAGTGGGAATGCTGAAAGGATCCTGGCTTACTTTTTTGTTAAGGTATCACCCTTCTAAGCGATGAACTTTTACTTGACTAAACTTGAATGGCAGGCTTATTCACTTGGATCTGCATAACAGAAGGTAGTATGTAGACAGTGGTGTGTTGTTCTGTCTCGACATTTAATACAAGGCAGCAAGAAACCTCCACTTTTGCCAGTACTATGTAAGAGGAGCTCACAGCTCATAAAAACACAGTAGATTTCTGCTTAAATTTCATGCTTTTTTCACAGCTTTTATTTCTCATTTCTGTTTTCTCAGATAATACAGAAGCCATGGACTAAAAAGAAAGAAATAGCACTAGCAGACCCTTCTAATGGAGCAACTATTTTTTGACTCAGCCTTGGACTCATAGCAGTCTCCACTGCTAGCCAATACTCCTCTTTTCTGTGACTGTTTTCTTGAGTGTACTATTTCTCTGCTATGGAAAGCATTTGAGAATCACTGATAAAGAGGAATTAATAAGTGATTTTCTCATTCTCTTCATGTTCTTTTTTGTCCTTTCCCATGCTTCCTTTTACCACTTTAACTAACACTCTGTAAATTACAGCTTGCCCTTCTCCACTCTCAGATTAATAACTTCTTTTAAGAGGAGCTGAGAGATACAGAGAATCAGTCACCAGACAAAACTAGCCTATGGCATTTGTCTGAAAGGATGAGAAATTAATGATAAAATACTACACCGGGTTCTTTGTCAATATTAAGAATTCTATACAGGAGGGGATCTAGATTTCTTCTGCAACAGTTAATTGCCTTGAGTATCTTTAAACATAAAAGTATTTTAAAAACAACCCATCTGTACCCACTCTGTAAGTACATACTGCTTCATTATTTACATGTTTTTTCGTATCTTCTACTTGAAATGGTTTAGTCAAGGACTTGCTGAAGAAAATAATAGTAATAATAAAATAATTGGGAGGAAATGAGAAAGGATACAAGTAACAAAATATCGAAAGTAGTCTAAATGAATAGATGGTTCATTCTGAAGTATCATTCCCCCAGTATGTTACGGTAATCCTGTGAGGTCAAATTTCAAGAGAATAATGGAAGAGGTAATCCCTTTATAGATTACTGAATTAAATAAAATATAGGAGTATAAAAATTTTATTATAGTGCAGTGGAATGATATACATGGAAGACCAGGCTAATTCAGTCGAAACGATATTTGTACTTTGGGGCTGGCAGAATCCTAGAATGTGAGTTTTAGCACTAAACAAGTACAAAGTTTCTTATGATGATGAAATGCAATTATCATAATTATAATCTAGGAATCCTAAAAATCTGATTGATGGAGCAAAGAATGGATAGAAAAAGAACAAGGAGAAGAAACATCAGGAAAGTAGACTTTTTACATATGTTTTGCGTACCCTCTTTAACAGTCCTCCCAATAAGATGTTTGAGAAATATGGATATCCCAACACATTTTTACTCCAAACAGTACCTGAAAGACAAGACTGAAAGGAACTGGGAGCAACTCAGAACTTCCCCTAATTAACAATTTTGTGACTCAGTAAATAAACAAAATCACAATCCTTTGCTTTTTAAGCAGAATTTTTCAGGAAGTGTAGGTAGACTTTCAGGGTAACACTGTCGAAGTCACCACTACAATAATATATCTAATTTTAATGCCTATACTTTTAAAATACCAAAAATATTTTAAAAATTTAAAAACTCCAAGTGCCAATGTCAGTAAATTGTATATATTCAAGATTTCTTATGCAGATAGACCATAAGCATATATCTCCTTTATGAAGAAGGTACAGGCTATTAAAGGCTCTACAAATCAGCTGTCAAAATGCTGAAGACCTACTGCTAATAATTGTTCATATAAGAAATAAGGAAGGTGAAGTAATAGCGTAAGGCTCTGAGCTGGATCACCTTTCTCCTGCCCTGTTAATTTACATAGGATGTAGCTCAATATATTTGTACCTGTTCAGACTAAACACACATTAAATTTTAGATTTTCAGGATAATGTAGAGTGTGCTTTGGCTTACTTTGCCTTCTGTGAGAAAAGAGAATTCTTATTATCCTTACAAGACTTGAACCATGCTTAAATAGCTACCTATATTACTTTTTCCTATACTGTCTTCCCAACTAATACTGGAGGCTGAGAATCTAGCCTTGCCCTTCTACCTCGTGAAAATGCTAAGAGCAAGAGTTATTTTTCAGGACTTTGAGAAACAAACAGCCAATTTTTCTTTTTTGAAAACACTGCAAGAAAGTGCTGTCATACAGCATTTCAGAAATGGTCTATAACTCAAGGGCAGGAAGGGGGAAGCCATTAGGGATTGGAAAGAGGTGAGTCAGAACAGATGAGAGAGAAATATGTGTTTCAGCTGCAGATTCAGAAACAGAAGAAGCCTGAAAACTTCTAAAGCTATTATCTTAAAAAAAAAAAAAAAGTTAAAATTGCTGGAAAAAAGTCCCTCAATGCAGTTAGGCTTGAATTAAGCATCAGATTTGGAAAGTAACTTTTTTTTTTGTGTGTGTGTGTGTGTACATGAATAAGACTTCATAGTAGTAGTTATGGCTATAGATATGTTTTACTACACATACTTCAAGCTATTAACAGATGTTTAGAGACCAAATGGGCAGTAAAATACCCCGTGATAAAAACTGATATTCTAAAGCATAATGTCTCAATTACTTTTAATCAGAAATGTAGAGAGTTTCAGTGCGGAAAAGAGTGAAAAATAGAGACTGTTTTCCGATATATTGCCTCCGAGTCAAAATAAGCTGCAAATACCCTGCAACATGAAACAATTTATCTGGTTGGGGGCAAGAAGAGAGAAAAATTTTCTCCATATGTTTACAGAGAATGGAGGATAAAGCGTCTGAAGATCTTTGGATGAATAAAGAGATGCAGTGGAGACAGAAATAAGGAAAAACTTTATGGGGGAGGTGCTTAGAAAGGCAGGGCAAACTGCTTGGTGATTCTCTGTTGGGATGTATGCTGGCTGACTGTAATGGGCTTTGCAGTGCGGCAACTTTTTTGCAACATGTGTTTGCAACTGAAAGTAATGATACCACAGTGGAATGTGATACACTCACCGACGGAGTCCAGACTTTTAAAGACCTCAGTGTCCCCTATTGTGTCGAGTTACTTAGTATGTCTCTACCCTTTGGCACTTCTTTTATCTGCCTATACATACTTGATTCCCAGGCAGCTAAAGTACACAAACCGTAAGGGCAACTATTTACAGAAAAAATACTTCTGTTGACAACACTAGTAACAGCAACAAAAATACTAATGAGCTTGTGCCTTTTCTAAGCACCACTGAGCATATGGCTAGCCTTTGTTATCAGTCCAATATCTTGCAGCAATACCCATCGAATTATTTTGCCTTCATTTCAATGGAAGGACATATTTATAATGAGACGTAAGTCTCTCTATAATACATTGGTATGGAAAAAAACAATTGCTTCTTGGTATCTGAGAACAAAATAACAGATATACCATACAAGCGTTGCTAAGGCTAATCAAACGAAGAGACTTACCCACAAAAAATATCAAAGCACACATATCTTGGCTAATTAAAAGCCGATCCAGATTGACAAAAATGAATATGTGAATATATTTTAAACTGAAACACATTTTTTGTTCATCTCTGTTTAAATAAATAGATTTGAAAACAACTGTTTTCTGAGCAATTTTGAAATTTGTAAGAATTTATAATGTTTATATAAGCACCAAGTCTCAGTATGGCAGTCATACTGTACTACAACTATTATATGTGAACTAAATGATGAAACAGTAGTCAGAGGGCATATGGTACTAACTCTTTCATGCTTCTTCTGTTAATGGCATTAATCAAACATATAAACTACATTGCTACTCAAATAAAAAATGCATAAAGCAATTACTTGGATGTAAGTGCCTTACTTTAAAGATGCAAAAAAGTAAAAAGGCATTTTTCTTCTTTCCATCTTTAGTCCACAGTCAAAGGGATTAAAAGTTTAGTAAAGCAGTAGAACTGACTCCATGCACAAGATTTTCTGGATCTAGCAGATGTTACTCCCATCTTCCCAGTCTATTTTATTTTTTCTTCTAGGATCTCTGTTACGTAGTTTTATTTCAGCTGTCTATATTGGGTTTGGTAACATGAAAGTCAGGGTACTTAATTTTACATTTTAACATATCATAAGGATACAAAGGGACAAAGAAACAACTTTTTTTTTTCTCTTTTTTTTTTTTATTTCTTTTTATTTCTTTTTTTTTTTTTTTCAAATGGGACTAGGCTCCAACTTTAAGGAGTTTTCTAAATGCCAGCTGAAGGTCTCCCACAGCTCAGTGTAGAAACAAAAACAAACAAACAAAAAAAGTCATTTCCACATGCAGGCATTCAAGAGCTTTTAAAATTTCAAAGCTTCAGCTTTATAAGCTGTACAGATCGCTGTCTTCATTTTTGCAAAACAGGCATTCTCTGATGGTATTTGGAATTCAGAAGTCCATTAGTCTTGAGTGTACAGCTGAAATCAACTATGAAGGTTAGATTTTGGACATGAGGGCATTTCCTCAGAGAACCATCTATCTTTCCTGCTTGCTTCTTTGGGTAGAGAACACAAGTGGGAACCAGGCAGAAAATGCTTAATGTACACTTTGCAGTCTCCCCAAAGTGCTACCATAGGCCGTTAGGTTAGTTTAAGTGGTTTCCCTAGAGCTATAAAGAACCATCTTGAGATTCTAAAATTGGATTAGCAGTGCAGCTTAAAGCATTGTAAATTGAAATATTCAATGATAGATGTTCACTAAATTGCTATCATTAGGTACCTTTAATAGTCTGATGGTACACAGTAAAGAGCTCAGAAATATCCTGCAATTAGGAGCTTAATTTCAGACTCTAAAGAAACTAAAAGGTTTTTCTTCAAACTTAGTTTTGAATGAAACAGTTTCTTCATACATTGTCATTCCGAAAAAAAACTTCTTTAAGGTACAAAATCTGAAGACGATATTTCAAAGTAATTAAATAGTTCTGTTCTCCATTCAGTTAAGCAGAAGGGAACATGATGGAGTAACACCATTATTTTGAGATGTAATTAGGGTACCTTTGATAGTTGTGACAGCAAACGTAAATGCAATCACATACCAATTAGCAAGTAATTATGCCTTTACTACCTAGATTCATGCCCTGAGTTAGTAAGTACCCTGAACCTACTTTCTTAAACATTTATTTTATTAGATGTCTGTATACAAAAGAAAGTACAAGAAAAAAATTATAAACACACATATAGACACTTTATTGCCACACTCTAAAGGTTACATATCTTGTCAGAAAAAAAATGACTAAGGCTAATGTATAGTATTAATAAAACTTGTTCTTCTTAAAGAAGCAAGATTGCAAGAATGTGGCCCATTAATTACTAAAAATGTTGAACTACCTACTGAAAGATTTTGTGGGCTCACGGCAGCACTAGCACAGTTAGCAGCAGTAACTCACTAGCAGCAAAATGGAAGAGAAGAGTCAAGCTGAAGAAGGACCCTCATCAAGATCGTGACCTGTATTTATTATGTCAACTTTAATTTTTTTTGTCCATATTGTTCAGGAGATACCTTCATCACAGTGTGGTGAAGCTCTTGAGTGTACTAGCAGCCATTTCATCTCACTCAGTCTAATAAAAAGCACTAACCAATACCATTTTCCAGATTACAGGCATAAACCAGAAGTTAAAATATTAAAGCTTACAATAAAATTCAAAAGAAAAAACATATGGCTCAACAGAAATGAAACTCAACTTGTTTTCATCCTGTCTGCTATTAAAGATGAATGATGGTTCAATCTTCCTGTTCTTTTCCTAGATCTATGGGTCATTTTGAAAATGATTTTCACTGCTGTAACTCTGAGCACGAGTTTATAAACTTAATCAAGATCAATATAAAAGCATTCCAGGTCACATTCCTTGTTCCTAGGAGATATTTCTCTTCATTCTTGCTGTTACTGATCAGGGAGAGGCTTTTCTTGCATATCTATTGATTTCAATTTATTTCATTCTTCAACAAAAAATTGTTGGGATTTCGGCAACCTTTTAACATAATTAAAAATTTAGAGTAAATCATAGCTTCATGTGTTTTGTATGTCCTAGCATATATTTTGCATAATTCCTCTATTTTTTCTGTCAAATTCAGACTTGCACAGTGCAAATCAGCCTCAATCTACAGGTTGCATTTTCAATCTTAGGTATTTGTACAAGAGAGAAAAAAAAAATACTTGAAATCAAAAGTGACATCAAAAGCATTTCCCAGAAGAAAATCTAGTGTTCATATGAGCAATACACATTATCAGAAAGTAATCCAACAAATGCTAGAATGGCAGCATCTCTAGAGACTAGAATACTAACAGTGCGAGAGAGAGCATTTCCAGAGGAGAAGTCAATAGTTAAGGCACTTGCAAGAGCTACAATGCATACTTTATACTGCCATGCTGTGTCTGATGAAGACCTGCATTATAGTAATTTCAAAACTTTTGCAATGAAAATCCAGGATTTTCTAAGAACGGTGTTTGTGTTAAGGTAGTTCTGGACACAATACTCTATTCTAAATATAACAAATAGTAGGCAGTAGATGAAAATATTATGCCTAGGCCAGTAGTAGGAAATCTATAGCCTGAAAAGGTGAATTATGTACATATTAACTGTTTTATTCAAAACAGCTCTAGTCTTTATTCAAAACTGCCAATGAGCGAATAGATCACCTTGGATGTGCCTCTGGAATGTATCATTCAGTTTTGTTTCATCTGAAGGAAGATCACATCATAGGTGCAGTGCGAATTAAAGTGTAGTAAATGGGAACAATCATGATGTTTTCATATTTGCAACATAAAAGAATTCTGACTTATTTTCCCAGTGAAGTTAAATAAATCAGTCTCTCTTTCATCTGCCATGAAATACAAGTAAAACAGCCTAAAGAATGGAATCAAAAAGTCCTGTTTGATGATTTTTCTAAAATTTTAGTTACTTTATTTTAATGAAAGGTTTATGGAAACTGAATCATATTGCTCCACCATAAATAAATCACTCCAGGAATTGCAAAAATGTGTTATGATTTCAGTTTTTGCTGTTTTCACTTGAATTTGTTTACAGTGCATCACTATAGAGTTCACCTTTTCATATCAATCAGCCAATAACATACAACTCATGTTAGTTAATTCAAAGAAAGTCACAGAAATCTGAGCTGAGTTTAGATTTACGAGTTCAAGAACAAATGCTTCATTATAGCTGGCTGAAGTCATTGCTCCATCCACTAACAATTTCTCCAACTTGGATGCTTGGATAAATAGAAAAGAAAGCTGGAGAGGTTTTGCAAAATGTCAAGTCATTCACAAACAGTTTCTGCATTCTGAATAAATACATCAGAAAAGGAAAAGAACAAGAGAACAGTATCAATTTTTTTAAATGACTTTGTGCATGAACAAGTAGGGTCTGCAGAATTTTACTTGTGAAGAAACCACGCTCAGATAAGTCTAAAGAGGAAGGGCAAGAGGTAAGGAGACATTCGTCATTCAGACTCTTACAGCATCAAGTAGTTACTATAGATTAGATCATTTATGTAATGTCCCAGTCTTGACTGTCAAAGGAAGAATCTCCATAGTGCCAGATTTCCCTGCCCCACACAGTCACAGTATTAACCTTAAAGATAAAAGACAGTGAATATCATTTTATTTCTTATCGGTTGTTTTTGTGAGAATTGTTATGATTTAGGGTGGGATATTTTGGTCATTCTTTTAATGATTTAGCTCATCTTGTATTCAGGGTAATTCACCATGGCCTGTCTTGGCATCTATGATTTTGTATCACGAAGATGCATTTTTGACACTGACATTTGTTTCCCTTTGAGGACTTCACCCATTTAAACGGTGAGGCAAATTCTAAACTATTCATCTACTAATATTTCATGCATAATTTTGAGCTCTTATTCAGAATTACATACTATATTTCTAGCTTTTAGTTGACAGCAGATCTTTCCTGAACACAAAAAATGCACATCACTTCTTCAGTAATTTGCCTTACACAAATCAAAATAGTTAAGCAATATGTAAGGAAATATTACTCAAAAAGCAGAACGAAGAATAAAAGTCTTGTAACTAACTTTATTATTGGAAGAACCTCACACAATTTGAAAGAATTCCATTCTTTGAAAATGCAACTATTTTGATAGGATCTATTAGCAACGGGGCAAGCAAAATTTAATACTAACAGCTTAGTTCAGCATGCTACTTCTCAGCTTTAATAGTTCTGTAAGATATTTATCTCTGTAAGCTATAGTGACAGTTAAATATTTTCCATACCCTATCAGTGACAAAGATAGGAGAACATGAACTACTACTGATTCAAATATTGTCACATTTATATTTAAATATCAGTAATAATACAGCAGATTCAAGTTTGACTTGCAAGCTTCAATTAATATTTTTTTGAAAAATTTATATTCAGTCTACTGCTTATACTCACTAGATGTTATCTAAAAAATCTGGGGAAAAAAACAACAATATTTCAATTGTGCTAAAAGACAATTTTGTTAACAAAGCTCAATCCATTTTCATATGAGTTTTATGAAAGATTATGAATCCTCAATGACAGGAGAATTAATACCGTTCCTCCTTGAAAAAGAAGTCTAAGAGGTATTATATATGGATGCTCTTATTTTTATACTATCTATAACAGAATTGAGCTTCATGCAGGACTACTTTCAAGGTCAAAAGCTCAATTATTTTCAAAGTTTACCTTGCATTCACACTATTCCTTCCCACTTATTCCAGTAAAATACTTGGCATACAGCAATATTTGTCCTTTCTAATTTGCCTCTCCTTAGCACTGTTCTGGGAATAACAGGTATTTTAGCACTGTATGGTATGAGCCTGCCTGAAAAAGAATACCTGCAAATTTTTAGACACTCCAAAAATGCATAAATAATCACAATAAACATTAGTCGAAGCCAAGGACTGGCAAATGATGTCCTTGAAAGGTTGCAAAGTCCTTTTGAGCTTCTAATTTCTTCCTCCAAATTAAACATGCTTCTATTACCCAAAAAACTTCACTGAAATAACAGATATGGAATCCTTGCATACATTCTGTAGAGCTTGGGATTATAAAAGAACACTTATTAAAAGGAAAAACTATTTTTAAAAGCCTCTCATTTTGAAAAGACCAGTCTATAACATATTTAACTTCATGTTAGAGGAGATACCTCAGTGCTGAAATGGGAAAAAAATCAACAGGAACTTATGTACCTATAATTGCAACAAGTGTTTTGGACCTAACTTTAGGACTGGATGGGGTTAAAGCTTTCATACATAAAATATGAAATGCAGTCCTGAAATACTCTGTAAAATATGCATCATCTTCATGTGGAAATACAGAAACTTAAAACAGATTTCTTCATAGGAGGCCAAGAAAACATGAAAATGCACCAAGACTAATGATTGACAGTTAAACTAACTGATGATGGACATACAAGCTGAATGATGACTCATGTCAGCTTTATGTTCATAGACTGGGAGAGGTTATTTCATTACTAGTAGGAAAAACTCATGCAGTAGAGTTGCAACTCACTGGATACTTACTAAAACATACACAAAATCTCGCTCATTAAAACATATCTACTTTTTCTTTGAAACTTTATAAATTAAAAGTTTAAAAATCTTAAAAAAACAGAAGTGTAAGACTTTCTGGTTCATGCAAGACAGAAGGATACTAAAATGTAAATGACTGATTTTTTTTATCTAGCTGAAAGTGATCAAAATCTTCTTCATGATGGCTATAATTGCTCTCATGTTAACAACACCTTGACAAGTCAGAGGAAAAATGAAAAAAAAAAATTGATGGACTTTTTTGAATCCTCAGCTGATAGCCCTTTAATAAATTAGCTTCTAATATTTAGTGAAGCAAAATAGTTTGTGATTTTTCCTCAATAGATTATGACTCATCTAAGAGAACAATAGCACTTTAGATTAACAACCCCTTGCTTCTCAATGCTTTGCTTTAATCTGTTTTTATTCAGTAAAATAATGCTTGGATAATGCAGTTCATTCTTTCATGAAATACAAAACCTGCTTAAAACCAAAGTTCCCTCTAATAGATTGCCTTCAGCATGCTTAAAATACAATTGTTTAACTGAAATTAAGGTACTAAAATAAAAGTAGTGTAGCATCGTTGTAGATCACTGAATTTCTTTTGTTCGGTCTCACTATAAATCGTTAATATCTTCAAATTTTAAACTCAAAATACAATAATACAAATGGTTCAAGTGTTTTAAACCAAACTAAGTCACAATAGAAATAAATTTTACTTTAAAAAATATGTAAAGCTAAGACATTCTGGGTTTGAAAAAAAAAATAAGATAGTTAAATAAAAATTCTACTTTACGTTATGAGACCTTACAAGTAGCAGATGCCATTTGAAATGAAATGAGACAAAAAAGAAAAAAACAAACAACCAAGCCTGTAGGTAGGTTGTGGTTTTCTTTAAATGATTCTTTGAGGTGTGGTTTCTTACTACATTTTCAGGAACCCTTATCAGTTTAAAGCATTGTAATCCTATGAAATGTTGTATGCATGTAAATACCAGAGAATGAAATGCACTTATGAAATGTGTTTACACATAAAGAAATTTGCATTATTTTTAATAAGCTATAATTATTCCCTTCATGGAAAAAAAAGGAAACAATAGCCTTTTTTTTGGGGGGGTGGCTAACAAAAACCTCAGAAACATAACAAAATGTTTTCCTCTCTCTTGGATATAATGACATCAAAAGAGAGGCTTAGAGATTATTTATTCATTTCAGAGCCAGCAAAAATGTTACAGAGATTTCTGATAAGGAATTACTTAGGAAATCACCTGTTTAAAATGGAGACAGTACTGCAGAAGTCATATGCAAATTCACCTTCATCCCTTCACTTCCTTGTGCTCAGGAGTGTTCATTCTTTTTGCAGAACTGGGGAGGGCTTTTCAAGTTACAGGAATAAGATAACCATATTATGATCTTAATCTCTGTGGCAAAACAGGCACCTTCAAAACATTAAAACACACAGTTTACTACAAGCCACTTCCACCAAAGTCAGCCAAATATTATCTCAAATTCTCCATTTTTATTACTGACCTCATATGGTAGTTTTGGGTTTACAGAGACATGGTTACACTGAACTCATTTTCTATTAGGCTTTCCAGTACAATGTTTTGACCACGTATGATTATATAGTTCTCTGAGAGCAGAGAAAATTGCCAGTAATTTAGGAAGAAATTCTACAATGAAGGCTGTAAGAATGTACTCTTCAATTTAAAGGAATTCACAGAACATGCTTGTTTCTGCTCACTGTAAGCACTGTTTAAACTCACCATAGCCCAATGTATCAGTCAAATAAATATCATTTTATGTCTTCGTCATTCTCTTACCCTCTTGAGAATTTAAGTCAGCTTGCAGAAATCTTTCTATTGCCACTGAATACATAACCCTACCATTCATTGAATTATACATACAGCAGCAGGAAAGGAAACCAAATAACATGTTGGTACTGTGATGAAATATTTTGTAAAATGGGGAGAAAAAAAAGGAAATTTATTAACTCAGATGATGTTTTGGTGTTAGTTCACTGAGTTTCTCTGAAACAGGAAAATACATGGATCCTCCTTGGGTGTATTTACAGGTTCTGCTATTTTTTTTTGATAGAAAAAATTCATCCACTGTGAATAAAGAACTAAATTGATGATCACGAATAAATAGTGACATCTTTTAAATACTAGAACTGTTCACAGACCTTTGTGCTAGCTTCCACTTTAATTACTGTTTTGTTTTCTACTCCTTCAGCATTACTTACATCAACATCTTATTTCAGTTTATTTATAACCTGTTATAACCTTCTCAATTACTGTATAGACCAAATTCTCACTTCTTTGGACTGAAATCCATTTTCAGCTGTTCCTTTTTTAAAAACAACAAAAAACAAACAAACAAACAAACAAAAAACCCAGGAGATAGATGCTTTTTCTGGAACAGATGAAGTCCAATGAAACAATTTTTCACACTCTACTGTTTGTCAGCTTTGTTGATTATGACATACATAGGAGTTAGGTCACAGCTAAATTAAGATATCAAGGGGCTTCCCTGCATCTTCTAAACATTTAAAAGAGCATCTGTAAGACTGGAGGTATATATGACCGAGCCCAGATATATCCTGAACTTTCACTGTCCTTTAATGAGATGTGCAACAACACCCACAACCTGAACTGCAGAACGCAACAGAAATAGGAACAGCAGATTTAAATGTGAATTTACTAGTTAGATGAATCTGAACAAAGTAAAAGGTGGAAGACAGAATGATCCCACTTGGTAGCATGACTTAACTCTGACCTTGAAAGAGTATTGTAGGAAAAAGTAAGTGGGTATATGTGGAGGAATGGCTGAAGGAGCAAGGCAGCCATGACTCGCTGTACGAGCAAAATCTCTGTGGTAGCACAGAAGGCATCATGCTGGAAAAATACTGTGAGAACAGGATAGTGGAGGAGGGCAGATAAGGGTCACTGTGGCCTTGAAGCTAGAAGCAGATGCAAGACAGGGAATTAGTGCGTGCATACGCTGGAATGTATACACCCCCCCTGTGCTGTAAATATGAGTAGTTGATGTAGCAGTGAGCATTAGTAACCAATCTGATTAATGTCAATAAGATATGTAGCCAATCGGGCA
The DNA here is from genome assembly GCA_016647715.1 of Pavo muticus. NCBI lineage: Eukaryota > Metazoa > Chordata > Aves > Galliformes > Phasianidae > Pavo > Pavo muticus. The sequence continues at coordinate 1,834,143 of JACDJE010000035.1, read as the reverse complement.
ATGCCAAGTATACTTTCTTCCTTATAAAAGGATTGCTCTGTTTAGAATAAAGTGAAGCTTTTACCACTCATATTGAGTTTGTCATGCTTCCCTGCGCGCTGGACACCCATCCCTGTTGACTCCGCAGCAGGTATAGTTTTGACACTTGATGTAAGTGATCATACTTTCGTTCCAGTTTTTAAAACTTCCCTTTATGGGGAAGTTTTGGGCTTGTAGGTTGTAGGCAGGTGAATGTCTTGGCATATCCCCACAAACATCTCTGGAAACTTCACTAGAAAGAAAAAATGCTCTCTACAAACCTTGCACGCTGGTTTTCTTTGTGGACCACAGCATGTGGGTAGATGGAAAGCACTCATGTCTTCCCTAAATATGGCCAAGACATGAATCCCTTAAATTTTAGCCTCTACATTTCAGTACAGTAATATATTGCAGCAAGCTTGCATATTACCTGACATTTTAGCTTACCAAATAAAAGTATCTTATTTCTTTTAGAATGCACATGCTAGCTTTGCTATTCCACATACTTCCAGTTCAGACATTGCTGTTTTCAATGACATTTAAGTTATTTCTGAAACTGATTCAATTATGATCAAGAATGAATCCTTCTGCAGTTTCAGATCCCTGTTCCCAGCTTAATATGCAGCAATATACAAAACAAGATTATTGTACCACAGTTAAGTAATCTTTAAAGTCAAAATAAAGGGCGTGATTACGTTATAACAGTAAAAATCTGAAAACAAACAGCAGCATTATTTTGCAGTCCACATATTCATCTGTGAACAGGAATCATATCAGAATATTCTTCCCTTCTCTACATAGGAGAGGGAGAAACAGTGCATTTACAGATGAGCATTAGAGAGAGGCAGCAGTGCATGAATCCCACATGGAGAAGGCAATTAATGGATCAATTAAAAAGCAAGAAGGGCAACACAAACATAAAACCCCAAACATTTACTTTACCAAAATAGTGGCCTCAGCTCTTCCGCCTCCTCCCCCCCCTCCCCCTTCTTTTTTTGCTTTTTTGCTTTACAAGATTTGGATTAAAACATTTACACAGTAAAGGATATTATATTAACATTTAAATATGTACATAAAAACCTTGGTGAATCTGACACTCATAACATTATTCAAATACTATAAAGGAAAAGTTAAAACAATATTTACACTCTGAGTGAGCAGTACTCAAAGTAGAGTCACAGGTTTCTGTATTCACTTCGGATACAGTTCACTCATGTTCTTTTATGCTAGAAGACTCATAGAAGATAAATAAATAAAACTGCCTCCAAATGACTGTTCTCTTCCTTAGCCTCATCCTTTTCAGATATATGTTTTGTATATTCTTGGGTGTATTAAAGTGTGCTTTGACATTACTAGGTGGTACCAACATTCAATCTATTTCCTGTAACATGACTACAGAAACATCAGGAAACATTAGAAAACTTATCATTTTTGTGACCTGGGTTTCATTTTATACCCTGATGCTTTGAGGTTAAAGATGCCAATTACAAGAGCTTCTCATTGCCTTCACAGGGGAGTAGTATTTGGTTGCCTAGTAGCACAGGCAGTAAGCACTCGATGCTGCTTTTAGGATGTCAGTACACTTACGTTCTGTCATGCTAAAACTGTAATAATGGTTCTGTAGTGATTTTTGTGATCTGCACAGCTAATGACTTCTCGTTGGTTTCAGGGACCTCACTTATGCAAGTCAGAGAGAAACTTTTCTTCTCTGCTTAGCTTCATTGACTTTTTTTTTTATGATTTCAGAGGAATGTCAAAAGAGGGATAGAATTTATGTTGATAAACTTCCACAACACTCTATTTGTGCAGTACAATTCTCAAAGACATGTATTACAGTGAAATCCTTTTTTTCCCTCACAGCTATATCTTCTCAGGAATGAAGTTAAAAAGACACAAAATACCTGATGCAGCACACAGACTGTCATTAAGATGTGTACTTTACAAGTCATTTGCAAGCATATATTCACTATATCCTTCTCCATTATTTCCTCCCTCCGCTCTGATTTCTTGCTGGCATCATTTGTGTGAAAAGCACAGAGCTACTGTTTAACTCCTACTCTTCTATACAAGATTAAGGAAAACAGAATGGGCCAGGATATGGTGAGATAATTCCTAGGAGATGTGAAATGTTTGGCCAAAATGTGATGATCCAGTAATGAATGTACTTGAACTGCAAGGCAGTTTTCCAATGCAGTCTGTATCTACTCTGGAGTAAGAGTAGGCTGTTGCTGAAAAGGAAAGTCCTGCTTATCCCACTTGCTCTCTTTCACTCCTTGATTCTTCTTCCCTTCAATTTAATTTAGGTTTCAGAGTCATGACCAGAATCATAGAATCATTAAGGCTGGAAAAGTCCACTAGTATCATTTATTCCAACCAGTAATACATCCCCACCATGCCCACTAAGCCATGTCCCTCAGTGCCACATCTACCCTTTCCTTGAACATCTCCAGGGATGGTGATGCCACCACACCTCACTGGGCAGCCTGTTCCAATACCTCAACAGTCTTTCTGAGAATTTTTTTTTCCTAATGTCCAGCCTGAACCTCCTGGGTGCAATGTAAGGCCATTACATCCAGTCCTATCACTAGTTTCCTGGGAAAAGAGCTCTATCCTCACCTTTCTACGCTTCTACGACCCACTGAAACAAGTGCAAATTCAACTTCAGTTTGCCTATACAGAATCAGAGTCCTACGACTGTACAAATGCCTGTTACCTTTAGATATCAAAGGGAGGAAAATAAAAGCAGAGAGCTCCCTTACTTTTTCATATTATTTTGTATTTTCTTCCAAGCCGGACACCTGAAGCAATTTATTTTACTAGTGTATTGTCTGATCCTTATCTTTTGGCAACTAATAGATGGGATGTGCTAAGAGCTTCAATTAGATACCATAACTGGATTTAAAACAGTCACTGCTCTAGTTATAATTTTTAAAGCTCATTATTAATCAGCATATCACCACTTTTTAATCAGGAAAAAAAAAAATCATCAAAAATTTCAGTTCTGAGCATTTACATTCGATAGCTAATACATTTTCAAAACCAAAAATATGCCTGCAGTACTTTTTACATTATTAAAAACATGCTATTGTGCATTTTGAGAGATGAAAAAACAGTCTTTAAAGGAATTTCTTTAAGTGTTCATCACTGTGGAACTATAGTTATGAAATCATATTAAAACCAAACAGTATTTGTTGCTTCTAATTTTTTAAAACACGACTGTGGTTCCCCATATTCCTGTAAGTTGCTCATCACACTTTCACTCAGTGAAGAGCCCTTTAAGATTTTACTGTAGTATCTAAATTCTGGTTTTCCTGCAAAGGTGGACCTTTCAAGAAGGAAATGGGACTATGGTTCACAGCAAGGAATTCTCAGCTGCATTACACAGAGTTTAGAAAATGCCTTGCAGAGCAGGATTCACTATATTAAGAACAAGCTATACATTGCAAACACAATTGCACCACAACTCAATAAGGTTTCTACTTTTTTTTTTTTTTTTTTAACCAGTAATACATTACATATTTTAATCCAGAAAAAAATAATACACCACATGAATATCTGTGGTATGGTACAGCTCCATACTAGGAACTTCAGTAGAACTGAAAACTTATTTCAACATCAGGATAACACAATCCCCCTACAGTTTATCCTCAGGTTACCAAGGATAGCATGAAATATTCGCAGGTATGACCACGCAAACTATCCCTTAAAAGCCTTCTGTTTTAATTAAAAGTAAGGAAATAATTCTGAATAGACATCCACAGGTCCCTGATTGCCCTCAATATCTTACTTCATTCAACAGAAGTTAAGTATATGACTATAAAACTGTTTTGGTGGCAAAATATTTATACTTCTCCTGATCAATATTTGCCCTGCAGTCTGATTAGACTCTCAGAATCTGGCCATACAACCACTTGCATAACCACTTGCAAGAAAACAAGCAGTCAATATTAAAATTTCATTTTAAAAGACTGTGCTTTAACCGTTATATTAAGGCAGCTAGCAAAGCATACAATTTCTTGAGTAATCTAAAAGCCTCTTAATAACATTTGTGGATACTCAGTCTTGCTGACTGAGCAGTTGGGCCAGCAACGATTCATTAAGTTCTTGGGGCACCTCTGAAATAAAGCAGTTTCTCTCACACAGCTAGGCTTCATTTGTAACTTCAGATGGAGAGCCTGAGATATTACATAGCTTTTAATGCATCACTTGTTTGCTTCTGTGTGCTTCAACCACTGCCACCCAAGGATATGGATCCCATTCAGCATGGCAACCAGTTTCTCTTTTGGATGTGTTGTTACAGCAACAGAAGATAAAAGTAATGGGAAACAACAGGAAGATAGCATGCTTAATGGGATAATGCCACAGTGAAACAAAGAAAACTCCTACGGCACATTCTCCTTGTGTATAAGCTGGTTCTCCTGAAAACATTTGCTTTGTGATCTGTTGCTTCTGCTTTTCTCCTCAAGATGAGTTAACTGTAATATTTATTTGCAATGGTTCCAATGAGCTGGGCTCTGATTATTTATGTTATGAGATATGGACTATTCACCACAAGCAAAATACATCCTAAGATACATGAAAATAGAGTTCTTAAAATTCTCCAGCAACACTTTCTTGCTCCTCCTAATCCATTTCAAGGGGTTACGGTAGCTTTAAAATGTACACATAAGCAATTGATTTTATGTTGAACAAAACAGAATTAAATGATCTGCTGCAGCCACATTTGCTTGCCAATTTTTTTCAAGGTCGTTCTGCTTTATTAACTGTATTATTTTTTTTTTTTATTTTTTGACAGAACAAAAAACAGCTTGTAAAATAATAGCTGGGTGGGCAGGAGAACAGGTACTTTGTTAAAGGCAGAGTATTACAGGCAGAACAGCTCCACTTAAAATTACTTTCTCTGTGTTTTCCTTCCAAGGCTTCTTCTAGTCAGAAAGAATAAACTCATGTTTAGGTTTATCCTTTCCACACATTCTCAGATTGCATTTATATAGTTGCAAGATATATTTCAATCAATTTTCTGTACAGTCAAGAGATTATATTTTCTATACTTTTGTATGTTACCAGAACTGCACGTTCTTATTTCGTCCATTTTAACTGCAGAGTTTTTTTGATTTTCATAAATTGGAGGCAGCATTATCTTTAATGCTTGAATATGTGACAACATAGAAGTAAAAATTATCATTATAATTAATCAGAACGCAATGTGAGAGTTTATACACTATTCCTTCTTCACAGTTTCATTCTCTCCTGAATTCTGCCAAGAGACTCTGCCTTTGAAAGCATGGAAACAAGTTATTTCCCTCTTTTTTTTTTTTTTTTTAATTCATGGAAGAAAACCACAAAAACAAACACATTGTTTCCTTGCATCTATATAGATGCTTATGTCAGGCACATACATTCCAGATAGCTTAAAAGACTTACAAAATACCAAGTAGCTTAAAATCTGTATTTTTATGTACATTCCTGAAAGTAAAGCATTGCTAATGTAATCTGTTATGTAATCAACTACAAACAGTTAACCACATACAAAATTGGTAACCTTATTAATCTTGAATTCTACATTAAAATATCCTGAGTTGAGGAAGAAAAACCACAGCTTTCTCTAGTACAATTATGTCTTTACCAGCAAAATCAGTTATCATGTGGTCAAATAATTAATTGCTCTAAAGACAATCAATTGAGAATGTAACATTGGAGAAAGACTAAGAATTTAAAAAACACGCCAAAAAACGGTATATTTCTCTATCTGTAGGCAAATATTAATTGACCAGTTGGATATATTACAGTTTAGGCCTGAAGACATTTTGCAGCAATGTTAATGTTTAATAAAGTCATAAAAATACTGAAATTCACCTGTCAAGATATTATAATCTGATCCGTATGAATTATTTTTACCCTTAAAATGTATTTATGTGCATTTTAGAAGAGAAGGATAGATTCTAAAACAAACAAGTGTCCTAATTTTAATTGCAAATCAAGTATTTTTGTTGATGGCTATGATGCTTGGCTGCTTTTTAAATAACACTTTTTCTTTTCTATAGCGCGAAAGGAATCTTTTTCATCTAAACTTTTTGGTGAAATATTGACTAGGATTGTCTCAACACTACATCTTAGATCTCTGAGAACCTAACTGGAAAGATAACAATTTTTAATGATTTTTTTTTGAGATATGAAAGCATTTAAGCTTTCTAATTAGAGGTTGTCTAATTCTAATGTTGATGCAACTGGACAGTCAAGACAGAACATGGAAAGTCAGGTCAGCTGAATTTGCTATAATGTATATTAAAGAGAAAACAAACTAATGACAGTTTAAGATTGATATAGTGAGGAAAGGAGAATTCTTTGGAGCATTCTTATAAAAATTCATAGCTGTATTCACATGTGTAGGAACACATTCAAGTTTGTCACAGCTAAACCATCAGCTTAGGTTCTTTAGGCTTTAGGCTTCTTTATGGTTAATATAGAATAGAACTGGAACATTTCCCAGAAAGTTTTTTTGGGATCTGACTCCAGAAACATTTAACAAAAACCTAAGGACTTTGTTTATTAATCATAAAATATTTTGGGAATTATATTTCTGCAAGATGCTAAACCAGTGGTATATTTAAGGCCTGACTGAAGCTCCAGAAACTATGAACAGACTGAAAACAAAATGCTGGACACTTCTGAGTACTTTCATGAATAGAAAAAACCTGAAATTATTTGGTGAATGCTAGAAATCATTTGAAGCTACATTATGAAATTCACTGTGCAAAACATTACCTACACATCAACGGAGGATTGCAAAATTGCAGGAGCAATTTGAAATTTATATAAAAAATAAAATACTTCTCCAGCAAGTGACTTCATGTAGTGGACATATTTTCAAGAGTGTCTATAAGTGCTGGAATGAAAGATACAGAGAGCTTAAAGAAAGTATAACAAAAATAGTATACTACTGGCCCCTAAAATGTGATAAGATGATACAGCTTGGCAAACACTTCAGAGGGCAAGATGATCTTGGTAGGTTGGAGAAACACACATAAACCAGTGAGGTGCAATAATAAAAACAAAAGTGCAAAGTATTGAATTTAGGTAAAAATAATCCAGTACGTGGAGTATCAGGAGCAACCAGGTTAGCAGCATTGAATAAAATGTGGGTTTACAGCAATTCACAAACTAAGAATCAGTATTAACCCATAATTAAATAGAAAAAAGGAGCATCACACTAGATAGTAACATTTTACGGAAGTCATTTGAAGCCACTCTCTTACTTTATCCAGAACTCAATATCCAGTGAAAAAGAGTAGCTAGAAACAACTAGAAAGAATCAAGAGGAGAAAATAAGAATGACTGTAAGTCTAGAACAGAATGATTTATTAGGCTTGGGGAAAGACTGAAACACAGAGTCTGTTAATCCAAAAAATTAAATACTGAAATCAAATACCAAGAAAATCTTGAAATATGTAGGAGGCAGCTACAACAAATGAAGGTAAGGAGCTGAGTTTTGAATCCATACAGGTTAATAGAAGCAGTAGCATGCATAAATCACCATAGAATAAGATATTAGAGGGAAAAAAATAATAGGAATTTGGATACCTGAACATTGGCATTGTTCTTATATGAATGTATTGAATTTTCACCACTGAAGGTTTTCTTAAATCATGCAAGTTATTAAAAGGAATATGTATTTCTGTGAAATAAAAATCTGCTATAGCTACCAATATTAGTCTTGAGCGAAGGAAAGTGCCTAGTGATCTCTCCAAATATATCTCCAACTTTTATTTTTACTATCTTATGGTTTTAAAAAAGGAAAAAATATAAAAATAAATAAATTGGATGACAAAGTAATTGGAATGGCCTGATATAATGAAAAACAAAACAAAACACAGAAAAACAAGAACTTAAGAAACACATGTGCACAAAAAAATGACCATAAGTATCCTAACAAGCTAGATGATACCTCTTGCATTTTTCCTCTCATAAGAGCTTCTGAAATGCTTTTCATTCCTCCTTTATATAAAAACATTTCTTAGTTCATTATTTTTGTGTTCCTTCTTAGTGTTTGGATATTCTGCTTCCTCACATTTCAGCAGAAGAATTACTTGCAAAAAGGAAATTTTCTCATTTTATCTTTAAGCACATACTTAAGATAGAGTACAATTATGGCCTCAGTAAAGTACGATACCCCATTAAGAGGCCATTGGTTACATTTTAATTCAAAAGTTTCTCTTTCGCTTTAGAACTAATTTTGCAAAAGTTTTGACAGAATTACAGAAACTTATTGGTAGAGACTTACTGGTAGAGCCCAAAATCCCTGCTGAAAGCAGTTAGAGATGCTCAAATCAGGGCCAACTTCAATGTTTCCAAGAACAGGATTTCCACAGTTTCAGGTTTTTTTCCAACCCTTTGTCATGGTCATAGTAATTGTCGAGTGTTTATAAAGTAACTCTTTAGCACACAAAAGGAAGTGTGCTGTCATTAGTGGTGAGTGCTGATTTTTATTCTCAGAATCTTTTTTGCACATTTCTTTTACTTTAATAAGATGACAGTTAGAAAATTAATTATTTTATTCAACTACAGCATACGTTGTCTCAAGCTGTGAAATCAAGAGCATTTCACCCAATGTCTGGAAGTCCTGCTTTTTGGCTCAGAAACTTAGCTTCCAGGGCTTTAAAGACTAACTGGAGGTTTGCCAAAAAAATGAAAGAAAAAAAAAGGGGGGATATCTGTGTTGCTAGCGCTGTCCCAGAACGTTCTGTTTCACTGTTGTGTCTCGTTTCTAATTTCTGACATTATGCATGCATTGCCTAATTCAAAATAAACCTTAAGGATAAGAAAAGATAGTAGCTGAATTTGACTGCTTTTAGCTGTCATCTCAAATTTGTACACTCAATCTTTTCCCCTTGATAATCACAGACATTAAAACACAAAGTAAGCTAGACAATGCCATCTTCCCTTAAGCCAGGTATGAGCAGGTGATCTTGCACAAATCATCTGTTTTCCCTGCTTTCCCCACTGTAACATGACCAAAAATATTAACCTTCAGAAATCTACTGGAATTTTGCCACAGAAGCTATTTGAAGAGCTAAGCTATTTTATACTCTATAAGGCTGCTGAATATCATTAAGCAGCTTAATTTTTTTAATAGTTAATAAATCTGATTATCTTTGCTGAACTTAAAGACTTGAAAATGAAACACTATATGAATCAAGTCAACAAATACACTCATCCTCTCTGTGCTTTATATATTTGCTCCTCTTTGAAGCAAGTCAAATCCATGATTAAGTACACATTTTAAACTCTTTGCATTTAACTCTAAGTGAGATTTGAACTGCAGTGTCTTGTTGGAATGATGAAGTCAGAATAAACAGTCCATCTTGCTACACTGTTTTTCTTCTCACTATTTCTATTAATATTATATTAGCATAATGCTGTAAAATTGAACCTGGTAAACTATAACAGTGCTACAATGAAAACAGAATATTATATTCCTTTTACATGTGCTTGTTGCAAAGTAACCTCTCTGCCTCTACATATAAAAATAATAACTTATTTTTAAAAACAGTTCGAGTATTTCCATTTCACTACAGCTTTTATTTGGGAATACGTTTAAACTAATCTATTTCACTTGACATGAAAAACGAGTACTTCCGTGTAAACGATGTGAAGATGGAATGAGTTGATGTAAGTTAATTTCTTAAAATACTGTAGCTAGATTCTCCATGAGCACACATGTATAGATTCAGCATTTTAATTTACATGCACAATATGAAACAAGCTTTAATTCTGCAGATGTTTGATTTGGTGCATCTCTGTGCATGTCCCTATAAATTCATCGAATTCCTCTTCTAAACCAAAAGAAACCTTCCATGTTGCTGGAAATACGTAATTAAAAATAGATGATCTGAGGAAAAGATGTTTGAATTGTAAATGTGACAAGGCATTACAGGGACTCTTTGATGGTTAAGGACTCAAAAATAAACAGACTCAGCTATTTGTTCACATCATTTTCAATAATCCAAACTGAGTTTTAAAACTACAATATTTATCATGTTATTCAAACTTCAAATGTGCTTAGTAAGAATAGACAGAACAGTTCCAATCTTAAATGAACGGACAATTAGTATTGTGACAGGTACTGCATTTAATAACCACTGACTTGAATCTCTGATAGTGTTTGAGTCTGAAGAGAATATGAACTGAATGTTGAGATAACATCAGCTCAATTTAATGTTTCTTTGCCTCTTGTTTTTATACATGTTAACTGCTCTTTTGCTTAGTACATGTAAGAAAACTTGAAAAAAAGTCAGGAGATATTTATTCTAAATCTATATGAGGCAAGAATTCTGACCTCAGAGACATGCTTTGGGTTATTAACATCAGAATAAAAATCTGACAGAGAAATGGGGAAGGGGGAGAGAGAGAAAGAGAGAGAGAGGAAGAAAGATTTACAAACACAAACTTTTATTCTTAGAGCAATGTAGAGCTACAGAAGATTTAAAAGAACCAAGGGAAATGCTTAGCTAGACTGTAAATAAAGATTCTGCCCTGTCAGAAGAAGTGACAAGGTAACCTAACATGTCTTTTCCACTGCTAAGCTTCCCAATTCTGTGCCTGAGCTAAACCATTTCCCCCCCTTGAATTATCTGCACTAATTTCTGAAAAAACCGAACTTTCTGTGAAGTGTTGAACATGTCAGTATTGCACTTTTCTTGAGGGCAATGACATAGCAGCCCTTATAACTGGAGTTCATGGGACTTAACACATTCCATTATGTCTTTCTCCATATCAGTTCCCTTTGGCACCTTAGGCTCCAGAATGTACTTTCAGCTGTATTGTGAGTTTGTTATCCAACTGTGCTTCACACTGTCAACTGCCTTCCATGAATCAGTTCAAGGCATTAGGAAAATCTTATTTTAAGGAAAAAAATGCACAAGGTTAACTTGGTCACACAATTGCTTTTCTTCTCCTCTCCACTAGACAAATTTTAGCTTCCACACCATTTAAACTGACTATCAACAACATGAAGTAGTAACCTGTCTTAACTATAAGAGCACCAAACAATATGGATCATAACGTCAGTGTTTTCTATGTCAATGTCTTTCACGCAGTACAGCAGAAGACTGTAATGATATTGCAAAAGACAGGTATGGTGAAGCAGTACTGTTAAAATCTTGATGGTTAGCTCTTAATGTGCTGCCAGTATCATTGCAGTTAGATGTTTCATTTGGTCTGACTCCAGTGACTTGTTATGTGACAGAGCTAAAAGATATCACCAGCAATTGCTATGTAATGGCTAAAGAAGGAAAAGAAAACAATGTCTCAGAGTAAAGGAGTTGTAAGAGAACAGAAAAAAACATCCAGATTTTCAGACTTTCTTTTATTCTCTCTCCTGGTTCCTACATGCAACTCTTTTTGGCCTTAATGTTTCAAAAGTTTCAAATAAATAAAAACATGGAAAATTGGAGCTTCATTTGCTATCGATATGCTTTCTCCTTGTTGCTGAGGTTTATGTTTCATTATCTCATCGAAACAAACAAAGAGTCTCTGGTGTTTAGTCAATTATGGATAGGAATATCTCTACTGAGACTTTACCACAATGTAGCAAACCATTATAGGGGCAGGAAAAAAAACTCGAAGCATGGAGACAGGTTCTGACTCAGAAAGTTTGGTAAATATTGCTGTGAAATAAGTTATTAAAAACAGCCAGCAATCTACTTGAAGAAATTGTGGATCTTTCCACACTTGATGGGCGTGGTGCTCTCTGTTCCTCACCACGGCTCACTGGCTAATTGCCCTTCTGCAGAGAGCAGAAAGGTGCAACAATAGACCCAGAAACCTGAATACAAGAAGTTCCATACAACACAAGGAAGAACTTCTTTACTGTTAGATAAAGAGCTGACAGAGCACTGGAACATGCTGCCCAGAGAAGTTGTGCAGTCTCCTCTGGAGATATTCAAGTGCCTCCTTGTGTGCCTACATGTGTGACCTGCTTCTGGGAACCTGCTTTAGTAGGCAATTGGACTCCTGCAGTTCTATGATTCCGTGAAAAGTTTAATTATAGTTTAAAAAAAATTGCTCAGTTTCTAAATATTCCTCAGATTCTAATAGTAAGTAATGTGTATTTTTTTTGCTGGGAAGTTTTAATTTCACTGAAAAAAATATTTCAAACATTAAAAAAAATCTCAAAAATTATATGACTTAAATTACAAGTTTTATTTTCAGATGAAAGTTTTTCCTTAGGTGCAAAGAGTATTCTTTTGTTAAAATTTCCTTTCTTGCATGGTAGAGTTTTCCTCAGGCTGAGAGTAAGGAAAATGATTCAGACAAGCTCCACTTGTTAATGAGACAGCCTCAGGTTTGCAGAGGCTTTTTTAGTCAAATGATTATTATCTAGGACATGTACCTGTCATTACCAACTACAGTCCCCATTGTGATTTTATGTGTAAGCTTTGGAAATGATACTGCAAACATACCGCAAGTAAATTGTAAGTTCACAATCACACGCTGAAAATATTCTTTGTGTGACCCTGGTTATATTATATACATTCATTTCACACAAAAAGTTTTAAACTTAGATTTCTAAGCTGTTTTAGTTCATGCTTGCATTAATTTAAGCTTTGTATTTCCTTAAAAACATCTAAGCTTAATTTAATTCAAGTTAATCAGAGCTTTAAGAAAACGTAATCAATTTGTAATTAAACATGTTGGAACATCTTCTGAAGTGAATTTCCAGTGCTCAGTTCTACAAATTAATAACCACCTTAATTAGAATCAAATTATTTCTTATTCCATACTTAGTTTAGGAATGAAAATATACTATTTGTCTGAATAGTCTGAATTGATTCAAACCAGTTGCCAAGATCACATTTCACTCCAAATTTACCACTTTTCATGATCAAGTGATCAGTACATTAATAAAGCACAACACACTAGAAATATCAACTTGCAGAATTCTGCATTTAAAATACCAGATCAATCTACATTGAGGTTTTTTTTTTTGTCATTTCCTTTATAATAATCTTCTGGCTACATAGATACTAATCTATCCCTTTTTTTTCCAGAAGAAAAAAAAAAAAAAGAAGAAACAAGTGAGGGTTTATTAAATAATGTTTTAGAGAAATAGAAGCAGATAAAGAAAAAAAGCAGAAAATATTTTCTGTATTTAAAAATACATTAAAAAAGTTGAATATCAACTTCTTTTTTACATCCATACCAAGCATCACTGATTTATGATTTATGACTCACTCATGACATTGCATCATGCAAACATTTAGCTCAAAGCCACGTTAGCCAAACAAACATCTTCAAAATAATTCTTTGATACATAAAAAAAAATTATTCACAACACTGAAAGATCACCAAGTATTTTGTGACTTCAGAGGGAGATCCAGAGGCTCTTTTTCTCCCTTTTCCCAAAGCAAAATAGTAAGATATTGCTCTCACTCCAACAGCCAAGCCTTATGGGATCTCCTTTCACCAGCTACTCAAGTAAGAGTCAGAGCTCCTGACTCTTGCATGGAACCATTGCACTTCCCAGAGTTGTCAGAAGGAAATACTAGGGCATGTGTAGGATTCAGGGACATGTTATTAAATTATGCTTGGGAACAGAAGGGGATTAATGTGGATAGCACTTCTCATCTGGAAACATCAAGTGGCACAAATTGCAGCAAGATACATTATTGAAAGCTAATTAAAAACAAAACAAAACAAAACAAAACATATGGCAACCAAATAAACAAAACCAACCAGAACAACAACAAAACCCAGAGTGGTACTTTCAGATGATGTATTTCCTGCAGATTGATCTATACATTTTGGGTACAATAGGTGCAAAGAAATCTGAGAGGAAAAAAACCATGGTTACTAACAAGAGATTCAGTTCCAATGGAGCACAGAAAGATAATGCCACAAGAGACTAAAGACCTATTCAAACATGGAAGATGGGAAATGTGAATTTTAGGAGAGATGATTTGGCTAAACAGACTGAGACCCTACTTTAGGCTAGGATTAATCAAGGAAGGATTCATTCAAGGAAGTGAAATCTACTTCTCTGTACCAGTCAGAGGAAATATGGAGGAGAGAAACACCCCTTCACACACCTTAATCCATATGATATCTTAGTAACTGCTATGTATCAATGAGCTGAAAGAGCAGCTACTGTTCCTCTTAACCTCTGGATTTAACTATGTACGTACAGCACACTTTCAACAGATGCTGGGTTTAGATAGCAAAGTTTCTTGCATGGACATTCTAAGCAGAACAGATGGTTTAAATTTATAATATCCATAAAGACTACATTTCTTAACTCTTGAGTGGGCATCTGAAATGAATCTCCATCTTAAAACCACCTGATATCATTATGAAACATGTGTAAGTAAGGAAGATTCTCTTTTTATTCAAACTTGTATTTCTGCTCTTAACTTACTGAAGCTCCATTAGCATCAGTTTAAAGGGCATTAGTATGTTACAGTGGGAAAAATCAACTTCCAGCACCAAAGTACAAAAGCTACTGTGCCACCTGCTGCTTACATAATGTTTATTTCAGTTTTATTATTTTCTTTTATCTGCGAGTAGCACATTGTCACTTACTCATCTCTGCAACTACAGATGAAAACAAAACAACCAGAAACTGAAGAGAATAGCCCTAAGAGCCATGATGCTCTGGATACATCCTAAAAAGTAATTATGATTTTGTTTAAGAGCAATCCATTTAAACTTTGACCATTGCTTACATTCACAAATGTAACGTCATGAACCATTTGAGAGAATCAAAAGGAGGAAAAATTAGCTCACTTTCCTGTAAAAGCTTCTTCTGCAGGAAGAAACCCTGAAGTATCTTTATAGCTGCTAATATGACAGATTTTGTAATCATTCCTGGTGAAATACTGCTGTCTGGTTGCTTTGGTATCAGCACGCAGATTATGACTAAGCTTAATGATTTCAGATAACAGTGAAGGCTATGTATGGTACTCACTCTTGCAGTGCATTTTACAACTGAAATTATTACTGATGCCTTCCAGCTCTGACTTCATGAATGTTTTCTGATACGTGGGTGTATTTTTAGGCAACAGAAGCTCAGATTAGGAATGAGCACATTTGTTGCAGCCCAGAGAATTCCATATCTCTGTTAACATTTACTTTCATTATTAAGGCAAAACTACTATTCATATTGAACAATCTGTCACTTATCACCACGTAGACACAAGAAAAATTCCTAATTAGAAACACATGTTTTAAAAAAGTAACCATGAGAAAGGAAAAATAAATTATTACAGTTTATCTAAAAATTCAGTATTTCCTCCCATTTCTACACCCTGAGGACAAGACAGTTCCCACATCTCCACTTTTTCTTTTCTTTTCCTTTTATGCATTATCTGAATCTACTCACTTGAAGACAGGTTTCAGCATATTAACATATTTAGATCTCATGAACCAAATACTACTCCCACTATACTTCTATCCAAACATCAGTTGGATTACATATATGTATGCTATTGCACATGATAGACTAGGCAGGTTATGTTATCTAAAAATCCATTGCAGTGTGGCCAGAATTGAAGAGCTACATCCTCTTTGAATGTTAACAAAATACCAGTCAATCAGACAGCTTACCAATAGCAGCTGGAGGATGTGATCCAAAACATTCCCGTTGGATTATATCTAAATGCAGTTTCTGAAAAAGAAAATAATGCAACAATAATATTCAGTATTTCATAAAAGCACAGCAGTGTTAATCACAAAATCTAGAAGATTTCTGGAAACTTTAGTGTTAAAGAATCTTATATTCACCAAAAAATCAAAGTAGTATACAAAGAAAACTGATCAGTAAGTATGGAAAATAATTACACATTATTGCATTCAAAGATCACTGTCTCTATGTTTCTTCAGTGGTAAATCAGAATAACCTTGACATATACTTCAAGCTTACAGCTTGTTTTCTAACTTTGCTTTTAATGACTTGCACTGTAGTTAATATTGTTTTCTCTGTAGAGATGATTACTAATTAAAAAAAAACTTTAATATTATTAGTCTTTAAAATCTGCTTAAGGGAGTTCTAGATGAAATAAACTTCTCTTAGTTAAGCTATATGTTTTTAATTTTTCAACCAGTAACATAAGTAATGACTGATGAGAAAAGACCACGGTTTATTCCTTGGAAAGCCAAGATTTGCTGTATTGAAGATTTATGCCTAGAAGATATCTTAAGACTGTGAAACAGGGCTTATGAAAGAAACTATAGAAGTCAGTGCAAAGGCCACAGAGTCACTTATCTCTGCCATATCTGACTGTCAATTGACTCAAGCCTCAACAACTTTTCTCTCTGTTCCAATTCTTTATTAAGAGTACTAAGATGAAGAAACTAAACCGGTTAAACATAATTTTGAGACCTTTACTTTAAATTGGAAGAATTAAGACAGTAACCACAGTAGCTGTCTATGTATCACCTTTGGAAACACAGTATCTGATGCATTCACATGCTGAATTTGCTGACCCAGTTAGTCAGCTTTGTATCTTTGTTCCTTAAATGACAAAGATATGAATCAGTCTCAGCTTAGTGGCATCTCTAGAGAAATGCATTACATATTTATATTTAACTAGAATTCAAGTAATTTTAGAACACTTCTCACTTTCTTAGTTCATGAAATGTGTATTCCTTATTTACCAATAAGTGATATTATTTTTCCTTCCTTGGAAGTGCTTTGTGTCTTGGTACGTCTCTAGAGTCTTCAATATATGTTTTGTTAAATAAAACCTCTTATTTTATTAATATATTGTTTCTCAGATCTTCCAGACTCAGTCTAATGGAAGTATGCAAATACAATGACAGATAGAATTTAGCTCATGTCCAGAAACATGTTCATATGAAAAATAAGACTGAAACTGACAGTGCATCACTAGGATTTTAGCACGTTCTTCCTTCACTGAAGCACAGAGGAAATCCTCCTTTGATTTAAGCAGGCTTAGAATTGGTCAGTCATCTATGATTATCACCCTTTCCTCAAAGTACCATGAATTCCCTAGCATGAAGGTTACTCCCTTGACTAAAGAGTATATGGAAAATGCGGCACCTAAAGGATGTGGTGATGCATTTTGTTGAGATTATTCATCTCTCAAAAATTAGTAGTAAGGTAGACACTGAAATAACTACACACTAATTAAAACAGAAATAATTTCACTGAACAATGACATCATATATATTTTTAAAAATAATTACTTGATTTAGTAAACTTGTATTTGCTGATTTGCTTGATTAATTGAATGTATTTTCTTTCTCCTCTTATATCATTAAACATCTATCAAGAAATATTAAAAGTAGACCAAATAAAAAGTATGTCTTTTCCCTTAGTCCAATTCTGGTTTTGTTTTCAAGTTATCTTATCAGTTAATAGAACAAATTCATGACTTTTTTTTTTTTTTTTTTTTTTTGTCATTTTAAGAAGGAAAAATACACCGCTTGTACTGTCATGTGAAACAAAAGTACCCTCCATTTTTAGTTGAGCAGAGACTGAAGACATATATAGCATACATAAGAGTATAAACTTAGAGAAATAACAAACATTTGACATTTCACAAGTCCAGTGCAGGTAAATATGCCAGTGACACACATTCTGCCCGATGCCGTAAATCCTAAGTCCAACTCATTTCTTTCGGGAACTGTTAACAGCAATTTTGCTCAAGGGAGCCAAGACAACAGAAGTATTATAACAGCTACCAAATATCCCTAACACCTCAACTCCATAGGTACTGTCTACTCAACGGAAGATGGAAAAAGTGTAGTTCATTGTCTCCTCTCCCTGAAATACTTTAGAACAAAACCTGTTACAGCATGTGGGATTATCTTACTCTAAATAAATTCGGAATTAGCCTTTATTGTTGCATGAAGCAGTTTTGGACTTCTCACTGGAATATATTTTTCAAGCAGCTTTCTTCTGCTTCCCATGTGCAGATCACCTACTCCCAGCATGGGTGAGAAATGAATTCAACACACTTGGGTTTTCTTTCCTAGAACACAGCTATCCCTAACATCAATATGAAATACTCGTGCTTCTTAAAATTATTTTTAGTTGCTGCCTCAATGAATGCAGTGTCCTCAATAAGTTTGCTGTTATACTTTGTCTACCATACAAAAGCTGTAATCCTCCTTTCATTTTTTTGTGTTAAGTTCTTATTCTAACTCTATTTGCAGAGTAAAGAAGACAGCATGGCTCACAATCCATATCTCAGATACTTCAAAGAAAATCAAACTGTTGACAACTAAAACAGCACTAGAACACCAAGTGGTAATTGAAGTGAAGTAAGTGAAAGCAGAGTAAAAGAGGTAAAAAGCCACAGCAGACTGGATTCTTTAGCCCACATTATATCAAAGAGATAACGGTCAGTTTGAGACACAGTGCATGAATTCGGGAATTAAAATGAAGCAGTCTGAATACACTGTGTCTTTCAGAAATTACAGAGCTTTATCTGAATTAGTGATCAGCTACGTCAGGTCCCTTTAAGCCCTCTAGATTTACACCCTACACTGTCTCATTTTTTCTAATGTGATAGTAGGAAACAATGCTTAAAAGGAAGGAAGGCATGATTTTTTAGTAACAAGGGTGGTCAGAAATGCCTTGTGCACCAGATTAAATAAATCTGGAAAAATACTTACAATGAGACTCAGATAATTTGAAGCTAGTTAGTTATTAATGAAATGAAGACTATATTGTGAGAGGAAGGATCAAAAATACTTGACATCTCAAATCAGTGTAGAAAAACAATTCTACCTGCTAAATTTAAGTTGTTCTACATCTATTCACACATGGTAAAGCTGTTTACAAGATATCTTAAGCCTAGAAAAGCAGCAGCCAAAAGATCTTATCAATTTAGAGAATCAGAGATTAGCAAGAGAAAAAAAGAAGAATTAAGTAATAAAAATGTATGACAAGAATTCATTCATGCTTCTCCTGTGTTTTTCTTTTCATTTTAAGAACTGAGCTTGTTTGGGTTTCCTTTAAAAAACTATACTATTTCTTAGAGATTGAAATATTTCATCAAATAGAATCTAATCCTTCTTCTTTACCTCTTTTTATGAGTACTGTTAAGACTTCCAGAACAGAGATAATCTTGATATCTTCATAGACATATCCTTTCAGGAAGAAGTATTTGCCCTCCAGAGTTTCCTCTTAGGAGTCTAAATCACGTAAAGAAGGAGTAATAGAAACACATTCCATTATAAAACTCCCATTCTTTCTACCTCATGATTTGGTTTTCTTCAGACTGAAAGGGGTTTGGGACATGAGAAAAAGACCACTGAAAGAAGTCGTGATATTGTCAATCCAGCAACAACTATTCTCTCACTCTCTGCTATGAAAAATGACTTCAGAACTAGAGAAGGAAATGGGAAAAAGCTGACAGTAGTGGCTGTATTTTCTAATCCATGAAAGTAGAAAGATATGCAAGTGTCAACAAAGAACAGGAACTCTCTTTTCATTATGTACAATTAAAAATGTTCAAGATACATGAGACAAAGGAATAAGTAAGGAATTGCAACAATTAAAAAATTCAGTTGCTTAGAAGAACTCAGAAGTGCTGTTTAGTAAGTGCTATTTAACTAGCAGAAAAGTAAGAGAATGTACTGAGCTGGAAGTCAAGTTGGCTGAACTTATCTTTTTATATGAAAACAAGGACAAAAAGCATAGTGCTGCTCATTAATACCTGATCTGGGGTCAGTCAAACTGAAGAAAATACTGCCTTTATACAGAAAATTCTAAGATAAATGTAGCTTTCAGCCATATTAATGTACAATTAAGATACTGTCCCTAAGGCTGAATATGACCGTATCTATGCTATTTCATTTGCCTAATGCAAAAAATTGAGTTTATTAAATACAGTTGTTTTCCAGCGCAAGGCTAATTACCAGACTGTTCAGAAATGAAGATCTCTGTTTTGTATGTCATCTACTTCACAGTTGAGAAATCTCAGATTTATGAAAGCGCATAAAAAAAAAATGAGGAGGTTCTAAATTTCTTTCTCAAAATTTGGCACCTATATTGCTGGTGAACTCTGACTGAAAAAAAAAGGAATATATTTCATATACAGCCTTTTATACTCAGCATCAACGTGCTTAAAGATAATTTGTTTAATACGGCATGAAACATGGTCAAAGCTTTGGGGATTTTCATTTAATTTAGACAAAAGATTTGACCAATAAGACTTAAGAAATCTCAAGATACAAGTGATGGGGAAACAAGCCCACTCAGTCACTGGGTGAAATTCATACCTTTTCCAGAGGTGCAGATGGACTACTCCTCCTGCCTCACACTCCTAAAATAAGCCAACTTGTTAAGTACATCATCAGTATGTACTTGAGGCAACTTAGAGACAAGAGATTCTATCCGATATAATGTAAATCATATTTATTGATAATTTATTTCTTTTCTATAATAATTCATTAAAGCCCTTTGATATGAAAAGAGTGCTCATCTAAATTTTTTTGAAATATGATTCTATTGCATAAAGTGAGGTAATATTCAACACAAGGTATATTTATAAGGCCACTTCAATTTTCAGCTACCTCCTTGCACAGGTATAAGAGTAGGAGTGTAGGTGCATTGCAGGATGGAGAACATTAAAGTTAAAGCATATTTTGAACACAGAGCTAATTGTAAAGTAGATCTTAAAGTCTTCCACTGATGACAGAATCTCTTGCTACTACTGCTTTGCTTATGTGAAAGGTCAAAAAACAGGATCCATTTTGGGATTTTGACCTGGCATATCTATTTCCCAGGATGATGTAGCAAAAAAAGTATTTTAGAAGGAATAGAGAAGTCAAAGAATGATTAATAATCTATGAGTCACTGCAAATGTCTTAGACAAACAGATGTCAAGGGTGCGAGTACCTGTGTACATGCACACTTCAGTAAACTTAAAGTTCAGCAATTTGCTAGATGATCTCATATCATGCACATGTTCCCACTTAGAGCAGAGTATCAAACTGTGATGATATTTAGATGTATGTGTATAAATGTATACACAAAAGTAGGCATTTTCTAGATTGAATACTTACAAAGGAGTTAATGAAAAGTTGCATAAATCATAGCGTATAATCTGATACTGTAAATTCTGATTTCTAAAATAAGGGATATGGAATCATTAATCAAGGAATTATTTTAATGAAGGTCATTTATATATATCAAACTTGATGTTGCTGTTCATTTTGTGAGTTAATCCACCAAAAGTGTAATAGTCCCTATATATATATATATGTATGGAGAACATCTAATGAAATAAATGAAATCAATATGTAGAAAAATAACAGAACAAAGAAGAAATCACTGCATTTCACAATTAACTTTTTTATCTCTCCT
The DNA here is from genome assembly GCA_016647715.1 of Pavo muticus. Taxonomy (NCBI): domain Eukaryota; kingdom Metazoa; phylum Chordata; class Aves; order Galliformes; family Phasianidae; genus Pavo; species Pavo muticus. The sequence continues at coordinate 1,812,791 of JACDJE010000035.1, read as the reverse complement.
CATAAAACTAGTTTTAGCTGAAGGACTTCTATCTAGCATATACCTCAGGGAAATAAAATAGTACATTTTTCAAACCAGTTTTGCACTCTGCCAGAGTTGGTACTAAATTTGAAAGAGAAGAACACAGACAGTAGCCATTGAGCACAAAGTTTGGCAGAAACATCTGACAGAAAATGTGATAGTTTTTATAGGAAGCTGCCGATATATAATAAATTCATGCCTAAATTCTCAGTCTGTTTTACAAAGTGTACTTTGTAGCTGGAAAACTTCAGAACTACTTTTATAACTATTCATCCACCAGACTTTTCAATCCCTTCAGAGATTAGGAGGAGTCAATCAGCATAAGCTTGAAATTTTACTCTTTTTCTCTTTTTTTTTTCCATATTAAAACTTATGCATATTTTAAGCAATGTTGTTTGGATGGGTAAGCTGTTAATATTCTGCTTGCTTAAGTGACTATCTAGAGGATTTATTCTAAGGTATATCTTCCTCTGCAAGGACTCAAGTGAACCATGTCACCAGCTCAGGTCTAAACTAACAGTGGTAATTCCAAGTTTATATCACAAAATGATCCATCTTAAAAAAGCAGCATTTATAAATAAATCAACATTTATAAGTAAATAATAAAATATAAATAAAGAAAGTTTACCCAGAGATCAATAATTTGCTCTAAAGAAAAATAAATAATTTACTTACTGCATTGTCAAGGACTGTTTGCAGCAGGACACTAAAAGCGAGATTGGAAAATCTGTATTTATGGACAATATTTATTTAGATACCTCCAAGATATTTTGATTTCTGCAAGGTAAAATTCACAGCAATAATTTCATCACGTATGAAGATGGTAAAAACTTTAGTGTTTTACTACTTTCTACTCTAAGTCTCTGAATACTGTAATACTGCTTTTGTATACCATATTTCACAATCCTCTAAGTTCCCAAAGAGTTACTTTTCACACAAGTCATTAAATTTAGCCATTTCTACATCCATTTTAGCTAGAGAGAAAAGAATTGGCCTTCAGAATTCAGACTTTATTGCATTGCAAAATAAGCTAATGAAGCTTGGCTAGAAACCAATAATAAACTTGACATAAATAGCAGAATAGTAAAGATTCCATCATACAGATGACTTCATATGTATATGTATAAATTTATATGCAATGTAGAATGTATATAAAGCTAAAGAATTAATTTCATTTTGTTGTTCAATGGAGAACTGCATGAGACAGAAAATGCATAATAAAATGTTATAAGCCAGTTTATGAAAACATTAATAAAATGCTCTGGATATACATTCTTAAAGAGATTTTCTGAACTGAAACATAATTGCCAGCTTTTTGTATGTTGAATTATGGATACCCATAAGAAACCTGAATATTGATTGGAACTGGTTTTGCTTCTGTTCTATTCCTACATCCAGATTTGTAGTAGTTGCTTCAGGGGGATTTCTAGAAACTCTGACAGTAAGCCACTTTTTATGCATTTCATTATTATTCTGATTAATGTGTTTCTGCCTTACGTTTGATGGACTGAAATTTCTAAAACACTCTATGAGTCTATTACAAAGATCAACACTATATAGTATATCCAGAATAGAAACATATAATATTCTACAGCTTGTGGCAGTGAACTTGCCAGATTATCTGTTTTGATGTAAGAATATATACTCTGTTACTAAAGGAATGAAAACGTTTTTTTTCTATTCATTATTTTCACACTTTTTATGTCCCATTTCACTCTTCTTTACTCCATAAAGTTTATAATTGTTCCAGATCTATCCTCTTACAAAGTCATTCCAGGTCTGCAATTATATAGTCACCTTTCTCTGGACCTCTTCTATTTCTGTTAAATGTTTTTCAAGTACCTCCTCTGACATTTTAATTTACGTTTTTTGAAAAGACTTACAAATCACTTAGCTTTTCAGCATAAACCTTATTCACCTTAAGTGCTCCCTTCACTCTTTGGTAGGCCCAGTGACCCAGCAGTTCTCTGACAGACTGCATATGTCTGAAATATTTAATTTCTTATTAACTGCTTTGCTGAAATAAATCCATGAGAGCTTTCTGAATTCCAGGCTGTTCAACAACACTGGGTAAAATTTCTTTCTTCTTAATGTGCTCTGTTAGATCCATATTTTCATTTGCAGAGGATTTTTCTCAAGCCATTCCATCATACACTGGCTGAGTTGCAATGTCTAGGGATTTCTCTTTATTTTAGGGCCCTTCTGTTTGTTTTTCTTCCTTTTCCCTCTGTTTCCTTTTTAATAGATTTGTATTCAACCCCACTAGGTACTCTATATCTCTTAGTGGCACAATTCCTATTGCCAGGTAGTAATTTCTCCTCAGAATCATGTATATTTAAGTTCATGCTTTGCAGACATAGTAACTTTTCCTACTAACTGTTCCCCTAAATAAGGACTGTGTCCGAATATCTTGGAGTCCTGAAATGAGCTGTCAATCCCCAGCGTCTGATTCTCCCAGAAATGTCTTGCCTGTTGGACAGCTCATATGTTTCAAATAAAAAAAAAAGAGACAGATTAACAGAAGTACTAAAACTTCAAGGTAAGAAAAAAAAGTTCTTGAAAAAAAAAATCTATTTGAAAAAACGCCCAGAAACAGACAGCTTGTACAACAGTTACAGTCTTCCTGTCCTTGGAAATGTTCACATTGACCTTTAACTCAGCATTGTTCAACAGAATGGGTGAAGTAAATATGGGGTTTCTCTCAAATATTTAATAAAGGAAAACATGCACTGCATTTAAAATGCAGGCTTTTATGACTGATTTTAATGGCAAGAGAAGGTCAGTCTTCTAATTTAAAAAATCTAAACTGATAAGTTTAAAAATCTATGATTCTCATAAAGTATTTTATGTCTGCGTTAATTAAGATAAGTTTTACCTTCAGATACCACTCAAATATACATAAAATTTCATCCTAAGCTATGTATATTGCACGTACTCTAAATTCAAATGAACCATTGGATAGTAAAGCTAAAAGTTTTACTGAGATATAAAGGAATATGAAAAATATATTTAGATAATTCTTTACTACATTGGGACTACCAAAAAGCACCTCGATATCCTTATAAATGTGAAAAACTGACCAATGTTAAAACTCTTCTAATGTGATACTCATGTGTGGGATATGTAAATGGCCTTTTTAAAATTCACAGTTACAATATCTTAAACTACCTCATTATTGTCAAAGGTGAAGAAGATAGCATTAACTGCAGAGAGAAAAACAAACAAGTGTCTACTAGTTTTCCACAAGATATGGCATGAGGTTGCAGAATTGTAAAACATCCCTTTTGTCTATGAGGTTCAAGATGGTTTATAAGTGTGATTGTGCATGCTCTGGCACTGTCCTGGTTTCAGCTGTGTAAGAGTTAATTTTCTTCAAATGTCTGGTATGATGCCCTGTTTTGGCTTTATAAGAAAAATGATGTTGATAAAATGCTGATGTTTCAGTTGTTGCTGAGAAGTGCTGTACAGAGCCAAGGACTCTTCACTTTTTCAGCTTCTTAAAGTATTCTGCTAGTGAGTGGACCTGGGAGGGAACAGAACCAGGACAGCTGACCTACACTGGCCAAAGGGATATTCCATGATATATGATGTCATGTGAAAAAAATTATAAATCTGAGTGGAGTTGGCTGGGGAAGGCTGCTGGTTGGAGACTGTCTGGTCATTGGTCAGCGGGTGGTTAGCAATTGGGTGGTGAGCAATTGCTCAGTGCGTCACTTCTTCTGTATATATATACATATACATACACATATGTATATACATATATCTGTATTATTATTATCATTACTGTTATTTCTCTCTTCCTTTTCTGCTGTTAATAAAGCTTTTATCTCAGTCTATGAGTTCTACCTTTTTTTTATCCATTCCCTCCCCCATCCTACCAGAGTGTGGAGTGAGTGAAGGTCTATGGGGTGTTCATCTGCTTGCCAGGTTAAATCACAACAGGTATGCTACTGATTATTATTTCACATAGTGATATTTATACTTTATATTTGAAAGCACTCTTGGAAACAGTTGTACATATGAAACCTGCATGAAGTGAATCAAAGGCGGTTAATACACTTGACAATGCCAAGAGCTGCATCAAAAATTAATTACTAGCCAACATGAGAAATGAAGGAAATATGACAATTATTTAAATGAGCCTGCACTAAACATCTCTTGCTTCAGCAATTGTAAGCCACCTATATTTCACAATGATCTGCGAGGACTGGCTAAGTGGAGAAAGAGCATCATCTCTCTAACTTAACAGCAAGCCACAAAAGATGGAGTTACTGTCTGGACAATATGCTGGGACCCTGCCAGCTTTTCAGAAGAGATAATGAAAACAGGCCTCTTCTCCAAACAGAGGCAGTGCATGCAGATAGAGAAGCAGCATGATAGTAGCATTTAAAAGGAGAAGAAGCTAGGATATACTAATTTGTCAGGCACAAAACAAAGATTGCAAAGACTACATTAATCAACACAAGGAGTAGACCAAAGCTAAGAAATAGTTTTTATGTCACATCCTGTATACATTTCTCTCATATTTTTCTTCCCCCACAGAGAACGCTTCAAGTAAGTTCCACTCCCTGTCAGACTATGATGGAACTATCCTGGCTTTCATTTCTTCCACCTAAAACTCTTGACAACAATTCACTATCTTCTGAGATGTCAAAAAGATCTTTTAGATTAAATATATCACCAAAAGTCAGGTTTAAAAACTGCCCAATCTTTCATCTGAAGATTTTGATTTATGTACTGGGTGTGCGCCCTAACAGCGTAAAAGTCTGCACAAAGGTCTGTCTATTCCTTCAACATAACTAATTGTCAAGCTGGACTGTCAGATTCCTGCCAGCAAGCTGGATTGTAAATGTACCATTAAATCACTTCAATATTTATAGTGTTGAAGCGATCATACACATTCTCATTTGACACCACTGAATAAATATAGGGTATGTGAAATACTTAGACTAACTTGACTAGCTTAGAAAAAAAAAATATTACTAGCAAATTCTGCAGAGAGGCTTAAACTGAGTTTCTTAAGGGGGGAAAAAAAAAAAAAAAAAAAAAAACCAGAATAAAGTAGCCACCAAATAAATATTTTAAATCCTTTATAGGCAAAGAGAGAAAGCAGGCCCCAAAATGACCAACAGTGTACTCCTTCACTACAAATCCAGAGAAAAAACACTACAACACAGCGTGCCTAGTCAGGCATCTAAATGTTCTATGTTAGGAAACTGTACTGCTGTTAGGGTTGTGCTACTTTGCTGGACTGAAGCCTTGGATCCCATCTGTTGTGAAAAAAGAACCCCAGGGGTAGTTTTATTGATGATTATTTAGAAAAAAAGCATATGAAAATATTGATATGAAATAGTTTCAGGGACGATTTAATTGCTGTTATTTTTAGTGAATCATGTAAAGGATCAAAAGCATCAACACAAAAGCAGCCATTTGGCACAAGTGTTAGCATCTGTATAATTTTTTTTTTCAAAAACAGTACAAAAGCTCTTCCAAATTTTCTGTTGCTTTAATATCACACCATTGATGAAATATTTAGAGTAGGAAGGTAAACTATTTTGAAAAAAGAAAGAAAGGAAGAAAGGAAGAAAGGAAGAAAGGAAGAAAGGAAGAAAGGAAGAAAGAAAGATCCAAAGAAACATTCATTTTCTTTGTTTTTCATAAGTTAGGAAAATAAAATATATTGATGCTTTTCATTTGTTGCATTGACAGTTAAAGAACTGTACAAAAATTACAATATTGTATCTAATTCAGACTTACACGCATCTGATTTTCAGAACTGGAAAGTGAACAGATAGTTCTTACTGAAAAGTCAGGTTATTGATTTAGAAAATATTTTTATGTTGCATAGCTTCAAATACATATGCTATGTTTCTATTAGCAGTCATCTAATAACATCCAGAACTTCACAATGCTCAGCATTTTACATCAAAGTAAATTGTTTTGTTTCAGTGATACAGTGCCAACTTTCTAAATCCTCACTGTTGAGGTATGTTTGATTGAAGGGGTTATGACACTGCTTATCTTGAGATGAGAAACATGTTTCTCTGACTAATTCTTTCCTTTCTTCTCACCATTACAACACAAAGAAGTAATCGCTTGTCTTACAACCAAGAATCAAAGAATTTCCATTCATGTGAGTCAACGAATCCTGCCTTAAACAACCAAGAGGATAAGTCACATCATTTATTATACAGCCTTAAAAGAAAGATTCTGTACCTACATCATGTTTCACAATTACCACCATAAATTTATGTCTTACACCGTGAAATTACTATTTAAACTTTAGTTAGTTAATAATGACCAATAAAGTACATAGCAAATCTTTTTTTCAGGATTATTTAAACTTTTTTATCCTGAATCAAGTGTGCTCTGTTTTCAATATCTAATTCAGAAAAGTAAGAATAGCGCGGATCTTAGTTTAACTAGAACATTACCAGGGATTTCAGCATGATTTTAAAGTAGTTTAACACCACATGATAAATCAATCAAATGTTGTAGCAGATGTCTAATATATTCCTTTCACATAAGCCAAATAGAAGTGGGTAGCATCTGTGTCAGATGCAAGCACAACTGTTTGCCAGCTAGGTCGGCCACAGTATGATGAATGTTGATTGACAGTAGCTATCGAAGGTTGAACTAAAGTTTCAAGTGAAATTCAAAAGTAGTTATTTGTAGGGATGAAAAATATGTTTGCCCAAATAATATTTTTTCTTTTGATTACTCTAAAAGCTACCATTTTCCTGGATCACTGTTTCAGCTTCCTAACATGAAAAGGTTTTATATTAAAAAAGTGAACATTCCTGCTTATAAAACATCAAAGAGCAACCCTATTGATTTTCAACAAAACCTGCCAGATTAGACCTGTACTATTGATTTATGAGACTTGTATTTTGCTAATCAGAGATCAATCTTATGACAGCTTATATTGGTTTTAAGGGAAAGAATATCCCTAGTGCTCTAATGAGAGCAATAAGTATTAATACATGAACAGCAAAAAGATGCAAAATTACAGTTATATTGCATAGAACTGTACAGATATATTGCATAACTATTCTTGTACTCTTTTTTTATCAACTTAAGGCATGAGAAGTGAGCTGCAGGACAAACCAATGCTTCTCTTCCCTCCCATATTTTACCACTATCGTTGTTTTTCATTATCACTGAGGTTCGACACTCTGCTACCTGATTCACCCCTCTCTCTCCCATACAACTGGATTTTGACTCAGTTCTGATGTTTTCTATCCTCTCTAATAATTTGAATTAAAATGCTCACAAGTCATTTTGTTCACTTCTTTGAATTTGATTTCCTTCTCTGCTGAGTTCATAAATAACCATGTGAAATGAATATGATCTCCAGAATCATGCTCAGTTCCTACTCTCATGGTTTTCAACAATCCTTTCTTTCAGTGGTATTCTTGACCTCTCCTTTTGCATTTAATCAGCAGGAATCACTTTTCCAAGGCAAATGTAATAGTTCTCCTACTTACTAATTTGCCTTCTCTTTCATGCTGATGCTGTATGGCCATTGTCCTATCACCAAAACTGGCAAAGAGAATCCATTCATCAGCTTTTTCACACATCTCTGCAGTTGCTTCCAAATCAGCCTTTCTGATCTGGCACTTCCTCCAGTTAATCTGAAATGCCGTAGAGATTTTCTGCAAAAAAAAAAAATGTACTTGCAATACTAAAAGTCTTCTTTTTCTTCAATACTGACCTGTCCTATGATGCTTACAATAACGAACTTATGCAGAAAAGAGTAAA